>JARYGA010056660.1:0-62061 GCA_030545235.1 Helianthus tuberosus
AATAACCCGCTAGCCATTAGCCCGGCGATTAAGTCGATATAAAAAGGAGGGACTTCGTGATAGAGTTTTGGTCTAGTGAGATTTAAACTGTCCAAGTGGACGAGGAATTATATTCCTGAACCCGTACTGTCCTACCCAAGAAGGACGAGGAATCCATATTCCTTAACCCATTCCCAACCCCTGGGAATCCCATGCTTTGTAGAAAGTGTGAACTCACCTTAGGTTAGCTCGGCAGATAAACAAAAGGTCAATCGAGCTGCTAGAGGTCAACCACGTCCTAACATGGTTACCATACGAGTCAGGTCTAGGTTCAAATAGTGCACGTATGTTTACACAGAGATAGCAAGTTACGAACACATGGTATACACAACATACACGTAAAGCAATATGAGACAAGTAAATAACGAAGCCCAATATGAATAGCTGGCCCAACCTATGGTGCGATCAGCACAACTTGTGCGATCTACAATGGGTTGTGCGATCAGCCATAAACCCGACCCAAACATAAAACACGGCCCAAACAATAATACATGTTGATCTTGTGCGGTCCGGATATCTTGTGCGATCCGGTTGACTTGTGCGACTGAGATTTGGGCCATTCGGTCCAATAATATGCTAAGTCCAAGCATTGTGTAAGGCCCAATACTTGTGCGATCGACACTGTCTTGTGCGATCCACAAATCTTGTGCGATCATGCATAACCTAATTGCACACTGTGCTTAATTTGACAGTACCCGGCTTGTGCGATGCACCTTGTGCTATCAGATCAGGTCTTGTGTGACCTGATCTTGTGCGACCGACAAGCTTGTGCGATTAGTTTTAATATCTGAAACTTGTGCTATTTAGTTATATCATTCAACAGTTTCCTTCTATACACACAATCAATCATAACAATTAACAGTTTTAGATCATCCAAATCATCGATCAAACAAGCATATTCTAACCGATTTCTTATGAACCCTAATTATGAATAACACATGAACAATAATCAAAATCATTAACACGGCTCATGTTCTTGATTACTAGCATATATCCTATCATGACTACACAATGAATCATCCTAATCGTAAACATATCACAACCGATTAACAAGCATTCGGTTTTCATTCATCAACAAACCCAATTTATACTAACATAACCAAACCATTCGGATCCAAACCCATATATGGCCGATTACATTCATTCATCATCAATCACATATTATTCATACCAACATAACCATACATCATCACATAAACATCATCATTCATCATACATGTAACCCTAACCATAATATCAAACCATGGAATCATAACATCATTTACAAACCCATATCATGAAACACTAACCGATTAAAGAATGGAATGAAGAGTGATCCGAATAGAGAGTCTTCGGTGGAGAAAGGATGTAGCTGCCGTCGAGTTCGTGAGGGAGAGAAAGAGAGAGTAGGGTTTTGATGTGTAAAGTGTTTTGCAAGTTGTGAGAAACAAAACCCAATGATAGTTGCTTGTATGCGCATAAAAGGGAGTGGGCCGAACCCTTTACATGGGCTCCCCTTTGATTCGATTACAAAAGAGTGTGGGCCGAGAGTGGTAAGGAACCAAAGCCCAAAGGCTTGTGCGATCGGCCAAGTGTTGTGCGATCGGTTCGTTTTGTATACATACAATCATTACACATAAACACATAACATTCAATTAATATCTCATATAACGTAATCACATATTGTTCAAACAAGTTACGTCAAAGTACAAAGAAGGTTCTAAAACACGAGTTGTCACATCAAAGAACCCTAAATTTCTACACCATTGGATGATGAGTGATCTACAGTCAGATTGTTGGGACATATGTTGAATTTGTGTGCAAAATTCTGTGGGACCAACAATGCATTCGAGAAGTCTCTAAGGCTGATAAGTCTATTCTGGGCCCAATAGAGAGGAGCCCAAGTACGTGTTATAATATTGAAGCCCAAAAGCCACTTGGATTGTATTTCATCCGTAATATATATGTCAAGATGGCAGCCTCCATATATATTCGCGTCCCCTGGTTCTGTTTGACAGCCCAATAGGAATTATTAGGGTCCACTGTTTAAGGCTGGTGCTCTTGTTTGAGCCCAATGGAAAGAAGCCCAGTTCTTATAATTGGTTTTATTTTATTATTTGACATCATCATACATCACTGTTGACATTTGGTTTCATTCGAGATTCAACCAGCAACATCATCATCTACTATATCACTTCATCCGACATCATCATTACCTCATCCGACAACAACATCATCATTCAAAAATTTTAGTTTTTCGAGACAAATAACCTGGCACTCCTTTGTACGAGATAGATTGTTGGGCTCGTTTACTGCTGGCCAGCAAAGGAGAAGACCCAAGGTTGAAGATCATTTAAACCGTAATAAAGAGAGCATAAAACTAGGGGAAGATTGTTAGGTCCAAAGTTTTACGCTTATCTTTATTACATTTATTTTATGTTTATTTGGTTTTAAGTTGTGTCTTAGGCTTGGGCTGGGCCATGTGGGCCAATGGGGTAGAGGCTCCTATAAATAGTCATGTCTAGATTATTGGTGGTAGAGCTCTCCATTTGTAAATCACGTAGCTCCCAAAAGGAGAACCTTGTACCCGACAATCCTAGAGATTGTGTGCAAGGTTCTCGGAGATCGTACCAGACAGTCTTCGAGACTGTGTGCGATCTAAGCAGCGACACTAAGTTTTGTAATGAAATATTTTCTTTTTGTTCATTCGGTTCGATCTTATATTCCGCGTTCGATTGAACCGTCGAGTGATATCTTGGGTTTTTCGGGACTAACAGTTAAGATCGTTCATCGAGAACCGAGCTTCGATCACAACCGTACATGTGCACCCATGGTTTTGCAAAACCATGGGCACCTAAAAATGGCCCATAGAATGTTAAAATACCATGTGCAAGTGAACAAAAACAACTGGAACAGCTGGGAACAGGCTGGAAATTGAATTTTGCTTATCTGACATGCTTACACGGGCCGCGTAAGGTAAGCCTCTGGGCTTACGCGCCCCGCCTGAACTCCACAGTTCAGCAACAAGTTTCAGAAATTATAGTTCCAGTCCCTGCATGCTTTTAAGGCCATTTTTGATGCGTTTGAGGCTCGTTAAGCCATTTTCAAGGCTCTATAATGATGCTTAAACATAGGGGACATGAAAGATGCTCAAAAATATCTTGGATGTCGGTTCGTTTGGTCGTACGGTCGCGTTGTTCGGTTAATTACGACAAAACACGAACGGTTGTGAAAAACGATCCAAATTACGCGACGAATGAGATTTTATCAAGCCAATTACTAAAATAAAATATTTTAATGATTACATAAATTTTTGGATGTTTGGATGTATTCAGAACGTAAGATATGCGCGAAAAAGCAAACTTATGCACTTTTTGACGCTTTTAGTCCCTGAATGACCAAAAAGTTTATTTTAACATACCGAACCCCTCAAAGCCTATTTATAAGCTATGTAAAGGATATTTAGGGTATGTTTAACTTATGATCAAGTTCCAGAATGTGCGATACTATGTGAATCAGCAGACTTTGGCAGTTTGATGCAAATAGTCCCTAAGTGTGAATAAACTTGTTTTTAACAAACCAAAGCTTTCAAAACCTATTTCTAAGTTATCTAAAAGTTATTTAAGGTATGTTAAGCCTATTTCACTGTTCCAGAGTGTTTTCCGCATTAAACTGATTACGTTTATGCATCAGTTCGCGTTTAACTTTCTAGAAGGTGATTTAAGGCTTGAAAATGAACTAGAATCAAAATGTGAAGTTGTAAAACCAAAATAAACAAATTTTTGAGACCAAAACATGTTTTTTATTTGATAAAATATAGTGTCCTACATTGTGTGTGTTTACGGAGCACAAGTGTCACAGTCTCCCCTACTTCAGGAAATTTCGTCCCGAAATTTATTCGAAGGAGACCGTAGAGTGGAATTGAAACAACTGATGGATAAGCAGATTGCTAGATCCCAAAGATGCGGAGCATCATTTGGAAATTTTAGGGAATTCAAAATGTGATTTGAGGTATCCAAAGTATCTCAAGGTATTCAATCCTTTTGAAACTTGTGATAGTCGAATAGTGTTCAAAAATCATTTAAGTATGGCACTATGTTATACTAAGATCCTAGTGTAATTCCTAGCAAACAAAGGGGGTGTACATTCAAGCCCTTCACGTACACGGTTTCTAACGTCCCACGAGGTATATCCAATGCACCATGAGCATCTCATGCATAGGAGACGGGTCAACATACCTATGGCATCAAGATCGTCACCTTTAACACCATATCATACTCCCGGTCGGCTCGTTTTGAGTTAATGAATGTACTTGCTATTATCTATCAGAAACAAACACTCAAATAACAAACAAACACATAATCACATAATGGTCCAAGATAACATAAAATCGCCAAGTGATCTTAGTAACGTTCTGAAGAATAACATAGTAAGAACACTTATATATAAGAAGTATCATCGGCGTATCCACCGTGTTCTTATCGCATCATAGTTCTCCTGTTACCTTAATCACTCTAGATTTTATGCCACCATACTTAACAAGGCTTACTATGATTCTCATGCGTCGAATCTCATAATTAAGTGTGCACCCATAATTACTCGTTTCGTCGCATGGTCCACATAGCTCCTCTTGTTAAGCGAGGGTAAACAAATAATAAGGTCGAACTATGGTCTAAATCAAAGAGACATTGTCACAACATAACATCTTTCAAATCGAATTGCATTTCATACTAGCAATAATAGCACTACTTATTCTACATACAACAAATTGGGAGTAGGTATTTCATTCTAGTATGAATATTTATATATGTTTAATAATCACAAAACAGGTAGAATGCAATGCAACATATATTAATTATACATTATCACCATAATGTAAGCATGTCAAGAAAATGTTCTCAAATCATGTGCTAGGTACGCTAAGTTAACAAACTAAGTACGTTAAATCAACATACGAAGCAAATTGAATTTATAATCATGTGCTATACGTTTTAGATAAACAAATCATGTATATAATGTTATG
Source organism: Helianthus tuberosus (assembly GCA_030545235.1). Taxonomy (NCBI): domain Eukaryota; kingdom Viridiplantae; phylum Streptophyta; class Magnoliopsida; order Asterales; family Asteraceae; genus Helianthus; species Helianthus tuberosus. The sequence goes on from JARYGA010056660.1 coordinate 5,042, forward strand.
ATCATAAAAAAGTATTAACTCGTATTGATCGTGTTACCAAGTTTTTACGAATGCACTAGAGTGCAATCACATTATATTAAATTATAAGATTTAGTTCCCAAAGAATGGAATCCTCATAATTAGCATGAAATTTGAAATCACACATAGTGCAATCACATTAGAGTTTGAAATTGAAATTTGAATAACAAAGATAAGGATAAACTTCTTGAAATTTATATTGTCATTACAAACATAGTTAAAATATGTACATTAATCTTGAAAATAAACAAGAAATTTAGAGGTTCAAATGATCATAAGCGCTTGATCATTAGCTTGAGCCTCGTTGATGTTGAACACTCGTCCATTAACATTGGCAAGCTTGGGGCAGTTTCTCTTGAAATGATTTAAGTCACCACAATTGAAACATGCTCTTGGGCGAGTCTCGATTCTGGATACGACAGGTCACAGCTAGATGTCCAAAGAAACCACAAATTGTACACTGGCGACAAGGGAATTTGACGCATGATGATAATTTCAATGATTGCACCGAGGTTGCTTCCCACGATAAAATCCCTTAAAGGGTACTCAGTTCAGTGGAGCAGGTGCGGGAATTGCAAAATTATTTGAAGCCTTGCGCTTCCTAGAACTTTTAGAAGATTCGGCCTTTGATCTTCTCGAATTGTCGGTAACAGATTCGGTGTCTTGTTTCTTGTCTCCTTGTCGAGATAACTTACCTTTTCTAACCTGTGAATCAGTCAAGATAGCAGCTAATTCCTTAGCCTCCCTGAGCGTTGCAGGTTGGCTGCCAGTGAAGATGTCTTGGACAGGGTCAGGTAAACCATCGATGTATTTCTCAATGGCCCGATCCAAAGGTGTGACCATAGTGGGGCAAAGTAGGCTTAACTGTTCAAATCGGTCAATGTAGGCACGATTTTCCCCACTATCCTGTTTAAAATAATAGAACTCATTTTCTAGTTCCCTTATTTCACTTCGTGGGCAGAATTCCTTCTTCATAAGATCCTTAAATTCTTCCCACGTCAGTTCCATTGCTACCTCGGCACCTCGGTCCCTCATAATACCATTCCACCAAGTGAGTGCTCTCCTTTGAAAGACACTCGAAGCGAAATCTACCTTTCGCTCATTGGGACAGTGAACATGGCAGAATGTGCTTTCTATACTTTCGAACCATTGCAAGAGTGCGGTTTCTCCTTCAGAACCAGAAAATTTTAGCGGTTTGGCTGAATTAAAGGTCTTGAAATTACACTGGGCATTGTTGTTGTATATCTGATGAATCTGGGTTACTACGCCTGGAAGCACTGTAGCCATTTGCTGAGCGAAAAGGGCTGTGACTTCTTCATTGGTCTGAGGTTGTGCATCTCGTCAAGGAGGCATTTTGAAAATTTAGCTATAGAGAAAATCAATTAAGTTAGATTTATCCAATTGTTATGAGTTGGTAACATTTATTGTATTGAAACAAGAGTTGTTTTGAAAATAAACTTTTGTAATATTTTTGGATGATTGAATACAAACCGGGTTAATGGTTTGTATCATAAATTCTTTATCTGTTAAAAAATTATTACTTTTAAAACAAAAATGTTTTTAAATTAAAAAAAATTAAAATAAAGAAACTTTGTGTTTGAAATTTTGAAAATTCTCATCCAAATGGTAAAAATTTGAAATTTTAAAGGACAAGAGTAATATCTTGAAAATAAAATAGGATCTCGTAGAGTCATGAAATGAAATGAGATTCATTTCAACTGTGTTGAATCAAACATATCACCGAAGGTAATATGATGAAAATGGTATTGGGAAAGGAAGGATGCTTCGATTGTTATAAAGAGCAAACACATTACCAAGGGTAACATGAATGAGTAGGGTTACAAAGGTCGTTTAGAAATCATTCGGTAGGGTCAAGATGGATAGGTCTTTATAATGCTTCACGAAGACATGCTTTAGCCTATAAGTGGACACTCACCCTAAGAGTTCCCAGGTATGAGTGACTGGTCCGATAATGCGGATTTGTACGAACACTCTAGCCTTAGACAGAAAACTCGGGGTACAGGCATCCACCCTTCCAGATTGCATGTGTTCACATTATTAAAACCCAAGATTTTAATGAAAAACGTTTAAGAAAAACATTTGAGAAATCTTTTGATACAAATCGTTTGAGATAAAACATGTTTGCGAAATATTTTTGACAAAAACATTTGAGAAAACATTTTGAAAAGAAAAAATATTTTGATGAAAACATTTTGAGAAAAACATTTAAGAAAACATTTTGAGAAAAACATTTAAGAAAACAATTTGGAAAATATTTTAATGAAAATGCTTTGAGAAAACATTTTGAAGAATACCTCAAGGCATAAAGCCTAAGGTTTAGGATAAATCATCCAAGGTTAGATGATTCGTAAACCATAGAGCAGTTGTGGCACGAATAAGGATGAGGATTAGGAAAGAAGTCCTAAGTCTACTCATGTTTGGGTCCTAGGAAGGTTATAGACTAGGTCTAAGGCATGCTAATAACCTAATTCCCTATAACCAGTACTCTGATACCAATCTGTAACACCTCAATCGCGTAATATAACAACACGCGGCGAAAATATCGGGGAGTCACATTACAAATTGCTCACAACTAATGGTACTAAATTGTTTCAATATCATTAACATCGTTTTACAAACAAAGAATACATGTAATTGTTCTTTTTAGAAGTCTAAGGCCCGTATGAAGTCCTATGCGTTGCATGCTTGAACATTCGAAAACCTGAAACATATGCGAAAACAGTCAGCATAAAAATGTCGGCGAATACATAGCCTTTATTAGCCAAATAAATGGCAAAACATTTGGTATTAATCTTAATTGTGAAAACTCGTGACAAAATAGATTTGTAAATGGCGATATGATATTTACTAAGTCATTTTATGCCTTATATTGAAATCTTGATTAAACCATTGTAAAAACTTGTTAGTGTGTTATTAGGAATCCAATCAAGGATTAATAATAACTGTTTTGAAATAAATCAAAACTTATATAAGTATTATATAATTCAAATCAATGAGTCATGATAATACTCCAGATATCTTTCTAGGAATCTAACATATAAAAATATGGGAGATTCTACAAAGATTATGATAATCAAACATTGAAACAATTGTACACAAAATCCTAAAGTGATCCAGATAACGCTACAAGAATAATAAAATAAGAACACTTGTATATAGGAAGTACCAGCGGCGTATCCACCATGTTCTTATTTTATTACACCCGTTTCGTTATCGAAATCACAACTACCACATATAAGTCTAACCATTGTACACAATGAATCCAAACAAGGGTTCCAATATTAGTACTTTAAACATCCCATATAAGTCTAACTATGAAGATAGATAGATACTACAGGGATCAGGTTCTTATCATATCGTCAAATCTAACATGCATTAAAGTACATAATGAATCCAAACAAGGGTTCCAATATTAGTACTTTAAACATCCCATATAAGTCTAACTATGAAGATAGATAGATACTGTCATGGCCCTCGTCCCGGTTTGACCCGTTTCAGGAGCCGCGGGAAAGAAAATCCCGTGGTATTTATTAATTGAGTTAACAGCGGAAGATTTCTTCAGGATCTTTTTAAAACTGCAATTTCCCGATTATTTTATTTTACAATTTGGGATAAACCCCAGTAGTTTACAATTATATGATTTCACGGAGAAATCTTTATTTTTACAAAAACATGTTTCTTTATTTTATATTGAGCTACTTCCTTAAGCTTGTAGTGCTTTGCAACACTTTTCCTGGATCACAACAGATCACCTGAAACATGTTTGAAAAAGATTTTGTCAGCGGGAAATACTGGTGAATCATTCTTTTTACTAAAATGACACGTTGTTATAATTTACAGTATTAAGAGCGATTACAATGTTTTACCCAACAGTATTTGTCACTCGACTCGCTTCTGTGACTATGGTCATATCACCCATTGGCTAACCCGTATCAAGTAATGTATACAAAACCCTACATACCGGCTGTAATATGGAGACTACAAAGACTTAATCCCTGTAATTATAACTTTAAAAACATTTAAGAATTTATAAAGCACTTTGATAAAAAGAGAATGAATCACATTGTAGATTTATATGAGCAGAGCTTAGCCTACTGATTAGCCTTTTAACCTAAATTTAATAACATGCACACGAACTCGGTTAGTAACTAATACAGCATTTACGATAACTCACGAGATTAAACCTCACAGTGAAGGACAAAGTGCGATACTTAAACATCCATCGAATTAACGACGAATGACAAAGCATAGACCCTAATGTGGGCAGCACTTAAACATCCACTAGATAGTTTAATCGATCGGACATTGAATCGTAGCAGCGATCGAGTTAATACCCGGTATCGGAGCAGCGCCTCACTAATTATATATGAAATTTCAACTTCAGAGTAATGAGAATTCGTTTTTACGAAATGATTTCGACACCAGTGGACTGTTCATGCAACAAGCTATTTATAGCTGAAATTAAGGCCTCACGCGGCCCGCGTAAGCCTTCGGCTTACCTTTACGCGGCCCGCGTGGCCGCCTAGTCGACGAATAGGCTTGATTGGTCATCGGTAGGTTAGCCAGCTAGACACCACGTGGATCCAGAACACTTATCCGGTCAACACATGTTTGACGCGGCCCGCGTAAGACATGTGTTGTCTTTTATGCGGCCCGCCTGAGACCCAGAATTTTGTTTTTCTTGATTTTTAATATGGTTTAGGGTTTCAGGGGTCCGGGTTTATAATTACGGGTATTTTTAGGACAATTTTGAGAGTCCTTACATCCTCCCCACCTTATTTAAAATCTTGTTCTCGAGATTCATTGGAATAAGTGAGGATATTTTCGCTTCATCTCTGATTCCAGCTCCCAAGTATATTCGGGTCCTCTCTTTGAATCCTACTTGACTTTGACAAGTATTAACCGTTTGTGTTTGAGAAATTTCGCCTTTCTGTCTTCTATTTGAAGAGGTTTCTCAACAAATTTTAACTTTTCGTTTACCTCTATATCTTGGAGAGGTACTACCAAAGATTCGTCTGATAGGCATTTCTTGAGGTTGGATACATGAAATACATAATGCACTCCAGATAATTCTTCTGGTAGTAGTAAACGATAAGCAACTGGTCCTATACGTTGGATTACTGGAAATGGTCCTACGCACCTTGGACTCAGCTTTCCTTTCTTACCGAATCGAACTACTCCTTTCCAAGGAGAAACTTTCAACAGTACTTTGTCTCCTACTTGGAATTCCAATGGCTTCCGTCTATTATCTGCATAACTCTTCTGGCGATCTCGAGCCGTCTTCAGTCTTTCCTTGATTTGAGAAATTTTTTCGGTCGTCTCTTGCACTATTTCAGGACCTGACAATTGACTTTCTCCTATTCCTGCCCAACAAACTGGAGTTCTGCACTTTCTTCCATATAGTGCCTCAAATGGGGCAGTTTTGATGCTTGAATGATAACTATTGTTATAGGAGAATTCGATCAAAGGTAAGTGATCGTCCCAATTTCCTCCAAAATCTATTACACATGACCTAAGCATGTCTTCAAGAGTTTGGATTGTTCGTTCACTTTTTTCGTCTGTTTGAGGATGATATGCAGTGCTTAAATTTAATCGTGTTCCCATTGCTTCTTGGAAACTTGTCCAGAAATGGGAAGTGAAACGACTATCCCTATCTGATACAATGGAGAGTGGAACTCCATGTAAATATACTACTTCATCTATATACAACTTCGCCAACCTTTCCATGCTAAAGGTTTCTTTCATAGGTAGAAAATGAGCTGATTTGGTTAATCGATCCACAATTACCCAAATCACATCATTACCTTTTCTGGTTTTGGGTAACTTAGTAACAAAATCCATTGTTATGAGTTCCCATTTCCATACAGGCATTTCTAATTGTTGTAGTAGACCTGAAGGTTTCTGGTGTTCTGCCTTTACTTGTGAACAAGTAAGACACTTAGAAACATATCGAGCTATGTCCTTTTTCATTCCTATCCACCAGAAATTATTTCTTAAATCTTGGTACATTTTATTGTTTCCAGGGTGCATGGTATACCTAGATTTATGAGCTTCTTCTAAAATTTTATTTCTTAATTCTCCCTGCTTAGGTACCCAAATTCTGCTTTTGTGGAATCTCCAAATTCCATCAGCTCATTGCTCTAATTCTTTTATTCGTCCTTTCATTCCTTCAGCATCATCCTCGATTGCTGTTTCTTGAAACTGCTTTAGTTGTTTCATTAAATCTATCTGTAGATTTAATCTAAGAGCACGAACTCGTCGTTGTTTTTCATGGTACTTACGACTTAAGGCATCTGCAACTACATTTGCTTTTCCTTCGTGATAATGAATATCACAGTCGTAGTCACTTAGTATTTCCATCTATCTCCTTTGCCTCATGTTTAACTTTTTTTGCCCAAATATATATCTTAAACTTTTGTGATCCGTATACACAGTAAATTTACTTCCGTACAGATAATGTCTCCAAATCTTAAGGGCAAAAATTACGGCTCCTAATTCTAAATCATGAGTCGTATAATTTTCTTCGTGCTTTTTCATTTGCCTTGAAGCATAAGCAATTACCTTCTTGCGTTGCATTAGCACACATCCTAATCCTAGTTTTGAAGCATCACAGTAAACTTCAAAATCTTCATTTCCTTCTGGTAAAGCTAGGATTGGGGCATTTGTTAACTTTTGCTTTAAAATCCTAAAAGCTTCTTCTTGCTTAGTTCCCCATTCAAACTTAACTGATTTACAGGTTAGCTTACTTAAAGGTACAGCTATCTTGGAAAATCCTTAATAAACCGTCTATAGTATCCAGCTAAACCTATAAAACTTCTAATTTCCATTGCGGATTGCGGAACCTTCCATTTGGTAATTGCCTCTATCTTAGCAGGATCTACATGAATGCCTTCGTGATTTACCATGTGACCTAGGAATTGCACTTCTTGTAGCCAAAAGTCACACTTCGAGAATTTGGCGTAAAGCTTTTCTTTTCTTAACAAGGTTAAGAGTGCATGTAAGTGCTGACAATGTTCGTCCTGACTTTTGGAATAAATAAGTATATCGTCGATAAAAACAATTACAAATTTATCCAAATACGGTTTACAGATCCTATTCATCATGTCCATGAATGCTGCAGGTGCATTCGTTAATCCGAAGGGTATGACTGTAAACTCGTAATGACCATACCTAGTTCTGAAAGCAGTTTTAGGTATGTCTTCTTCTTGTACCTTCAACTGATGATATCCGGAGCGTAAATCTATCTTAGAAAAATATCTAGCTCCTTGAAGTTGATCAAAAAGATCATCAATCCTAGGTAATGGGTATCGATTCTTAATTGTAATCTTATTCAATTCTCTATAATCAATACACATTCCCATCGACCCATCCTTTTTCTTTACAAACAACACTGGTGCTCCCCACGGGGATGAACTAGGTTGTATGAAACCTTTACTTAGTAATTCATCTAATTGCTTTTTCAGTTCTAACATTTCTGTGGGTGCTAACCGATAAGGTGCCTTGGCTATCGGTGTAGTTCCTGGAATTAGATGAATTCTAAATTCTACTTCCCTATCCGGTGGTAATCCTGGTAATTCTTCTGGGAATACATCTGGGTATTCTGAAACTACAAAAATCTCCTTAAGTTCTTTACCCTTAGTACTAATGATTACTGAAATCATATATACTATTCCTTGCTTTCGTTCATAACTAGCAAGTTTCATTACCGATATGAACTTCATGGGCTTATGTGGTTTATCTCCTGTAATCATGATTACTTCTCCAGTAGGTGCCCGAAGTTCTATCGAATTCTTATCACAAAGGATTCGAGCATGGTTGGCTATCAACCAATCCATTCCTAATACAACATCGAACTCAGCTAATTTCATAGGTAACAGGTTTGCATGAAATTTATAACCTGAAAGTTCTATATGTTCTTTTTGCAAAACCTTATTTATACTAACTGAATTCCCATTTGTCGTTTCGACTGTAAAAATTTGCCTAAGGTTGGTCAAAGGTAAATTAAGAGCTTGGCAAAATGAAGTATTAATAAAACTTTGGTTTGCACCAGAGTCAAATAATACTTTTGCATACACGTTGTGAACTAAGAACGTACCAGCTATCACATCTGGAATTAGTTCTGCTTCTTGAGTGGTCAGCTGGAATGCTCTGACATTCTTTTTAGTAGCTCCGTCGGCCGTCTTGGCTTTGTTGTCTGCTGGTTTGACCAATTTAGGACATTCTGGTTTAAAATGTCCCTTTTCTCCACAGTTATAGCAAATCGTTGTTTTCTTTCTGCAGTCTTCTTCACGATGTCCTACAGCTTTGCAAAAGTTGCAGGTTACATTGCATCTTCCAAAATGTTTCTTTCTGCAATTCCTGCAGAACGGCAGAATTGAGGATTGTCCCGTTCCTCTTCTTTTGAAATTGCTATTATTACCCACACGAAATCCTTGGGTAATTTTCTGAGCCAGTTCCTTTTTCCTATTTTCCTCTCTTGTGTGTACCAGCTCGTTAGTTAGGGTATTAGCTAATTCTACCGTATCGTCAATCGTGCGAGGTCTCGCAGCCTTAACAATATTACGGATTTCGCTAATCAATCCCCAAATATAGCAAGAAATGAGTACCGGTTCTGGCGAAGCCAGTGTTGGTACCATTCTAGCATATTCAAAGAATGTCGAAGTAGATCCTCGATGATCTACATCCATCATTCGATGGTTTAGAAACTTATTCGCCATTTGATCTTTTTCATATTCAGGACATAATTTTCTTTCTATTAGCTGCTTAAATTATTCCCTAGTCATGGCATAGGCCACATTTCTTCCTTTGGCTTGAAGTACCATATTCCACCATTCTAGTGCCCCTTCTTTAAAAAGATTAGACGCGTACATGACCTTGTCGTCCTTGGCACATTTACTTATTGTAATCACTGCCTCGGTTTTCTCTAACCAACGCAGTGCCGCAGTCGCTCCTTCATTGCCTGCAAATTCAGTGGGTTTACAAGCAAGAAATTCTTTGTAAGTGCAACCAGGCGTTGCAGCTATCATTTTCTTTGGGAGCAGAGCCTGCCGTGAATCATCATCGTGATTATTACCGCCTCTGTTTACACTATTACTGAAGTTATCTTAAAAAATAAGTTTGCTAGGAATGATTTGTTGAGGTTCAACAGGTTTTTGGGCAGCAGCAATGATTGCTGGAATAGCATTGGCTATTCCTTGAGCAACGATATTTTCTATATCCTGCCTAGTCATAAATTGATCTTCCGGATGTTGCTCAGATTGATTAACCTCGTTTACTTGTTCATTATTAGCGTTTTCCATCTGATAATTAATATATATAATTTATTAGTTTCGAATAAATAACAATTATACAAAACAATCATTCATAAAATAATCATAAATATAGCCAAAACTATCGATTTCTCGATTTCCATTTTTTTATATTTTATAGTATGCATCAATACACACCATTATCTTACGAAGTTTTATTTGTAGTTATTTTACAAGATTATATTTTTCAATTTATTATACAACCACAGTTTCACAACCCCTCTATCCCTTCGTCAGTTGGTATTTTAGTAACGACGTTCCCTTTCGTCGTATTTCCAGGAGATATGTTCTCCTACTTCCCTGATCCTATTTCCTGCATCCACCAACTCCTCGCCAAAGTGGCGGAGTTCAGCTAAATTTTCATTGCTCATTGGTGGGTTTGGTATAGATTCTGGGTCGAACTGAGGGAGAAAGGAATAAGGACTGTTGAGAAGGTTTTGGAACTGCCAATCATTGGTCCACCACTCATCCATTCCTAAAGGTTGGGTGTGGATTATAGGTTCTGGGATTGCTGGTGCCAAGTTCATTGGTAGTTGTGTTTCAGCAGGATAAGGGTAGAGATTATTATTAATAGGCTTGATGACATCACAGCTCGCCATTACACGATCCAATTCCTCCTGAAATGCTAACTCCTCAATTTGTCTAGAGCTTTCCCCAATTTCTATCTTGGTTTGCCTAGAACCTTCCCCAAACTCCATTTCCATTTGTCTCGAATATTCCTCAAACTGCATTTCCATCTGCCTAGAACCTTCCCCGACTTCAATCCCCTTCCCTTTGTCTAATGGATTTTCTATTTTGGGAATCTTCCTAGTGGCGGGTTTCCTTCTGCGCACACGCCTCCATCCCACAAATCTTCTCCTTTTCTTAGGCTTGGGTTTCTCCGGAGGTGGAGCGTTGAATTCCATAGGTTTTTCTATATCAGGTATATACCTATTAAAATCTCTGGAAACCTCTATTTTCACCGGATAGAGATTTAAATTCTGAAGGGCTTCAGACAGGTCATTCATGCTGTTTAGCATATATGCAAAATACACAAAATGCTAAGTTAAAATTTTTATAACAAAAATTTCATAAATACCCTTTAATTATTATTGCATACCGTGGGACTAATTAAATACAAAAATAACTGAAAATTAAAACACACTAGGGTTTACTGTAAACTTATTTATTTACTGGGTAAGCTTTCTGGATTGTAGGTGATAAGAGTGCGAAAACTTGAGTCAGCGTATTTAAAGAATTGCATTTACTGCTACAGTGGCTAGCATATAGAGATTTGCCCATTTTTCATCTAACTTGTCTTCCCATGGTGGGTTACTGCCTAATTCTTGGGTTTTCGGATTAACTCTCTTTTCTTTTGGTTGTGATTTCTTTAATTTCTCCTGACTTTTCCTAATAATCAAACTTCTTTTATTAGGAGAAAGTGGTTCCTCATATTGTGCCTTTCGGACAAATATTCCTTCTTCAGGATTTGCATAGTGTTTTGTTTGGGATGAACTTCCCTTCTCATTTGATGACCTATCTAATTTAAGATAGATGTTTGAAAGCTTTTGTTTACCCATATTGTACACAAATATTCAAATAATAAAACACATAAGTCTAACCATTGTACACAATGAATCCAAACAAGGGTTCCAATATTAATACTTTAAACATCCCATATAAGTCTAACTATGAAGATAGATAGATACTACAGGGATCAGGTTGTTATCATATCATCAAATCTAACATGCATTAAAGTACATAATGAATCCAAACAAGGGTTCCAATATTAGTACTTTAAACATCCCATATAAGTCTAACTATGAAGATAGATAGATACTGTCACGACCCTCGTCCCGGTTTGACCCGTTTCAGGAGCCGCGGGACAGAAAATCCCGTGGTATTTATTAATTGAGTTAACAGCGGAAGATTTCTTCTAGGTCTTTTTAAAACTGCAATTTCCCAATTATTTCATTAAACCCCGGTAGTTTACAATTATATGATTTCACGGAGAAATCTTTATTTTTACAAAAACATGTTTCTTTATTTTATATTGAGCCACTTCCTTAAGCTTGTAGTGCTTTGCGGCACTTTTCCTGGATCACAACAGATCACCTGAAACATGTTTGAAAAAGGTTTTGTCAGCGGGAAATACTGGTGAATCATTCTTTTTACTAAAATGACACGTTATAATTTACAGTATTAAGAGCGATTACAATGTTTATATATCAACCAATTACCCAACAGTATTTGTCACTCGGCTCGCTTCTGTGACTATGGTCATATCACCCATTGGCTAACCCGTTGTCCAATGGTGACGATTATCAAGTAATGTATACAAAGCCCCACATACCGGCTGTAATATGGAGATTACAAAGACTTAATCCCTGTAATTATAACTTTAAAAACATTTAAGAATTTATAAAGCACTTTGATAAAAAGAGAATGACTCACATTGCAGATTTATATGAGCAGAGCTTAGCCTACTGATTAGCCTTTTAACCTAAATTTAATAACATGCACACGAACTCGGTTAGTAACTAATACAACATTTATGATAACTCACGAGATTAAACTTTCACAGCGAATGACAAAGTGCGATACTTAAACATCCATCGAATTAACGACGAATGACAAAGCATAAACCCTAATGTGAGCAGCACTTAAACATCCACTAGATAGTTTAATCGATCTGACATTGAATCGTAGCAGCGATCGAGTTAATACCCGGTATCGGAGCAGCGCCTCGCCGCGTAAGCCTTCGGCTTACCTTTACGCGGCCCGTGTGGCCGCCTAGTCTGCGAATAGGCTTGATTGGTCATCGGTAGGTTAGCCAGCTGGACACCACGTGGATCCGGAACACTTATCCGGTCAACACATGTTTGACGCGGCCCGCGTAAGACATGTGTTGTCTTTTACGCGGCCCGCCTGAGACCCAGAATTTTGTTTTTCTTGATTTTTAATATGTTTTGGGGTTTCAGGGGTCCGGGTTTATAATTACGGGTATTTTTAGGAAAAATTTAAGAGTCCTTATAGATACTACAGGGATCAGGTTCTTATCATATCATCAAATCTAACATGCATTAAAGTACACAATGAATCCAAACAAGGGTTCCAATATTAGTACTTTAAACATCCCATATAAGTATAACTATGAAGATAGATAGATACTACAGGGATCTTGTGTTCTTGTTAAATTGAATTATTGAATCAAAACAATCCTAAATCCTAATGGTGATTCGGGATAACGCCACGAAAGGTAATACAATAAGCACACTTATATATAGGAAGTACCAGCGGCGTATCCACCATGTGCTTATTGTATTATCTAGTTTCATTATCTAAATCACCAACAAAATACACAAAAAAAACAACCATCGAGTTGTAAAGTACTTCTTAAAAACCTTATTATGAAGATAGGAAGATCTAAGAATGTACTTCAAATATCCGATATGAATCTAACTATGAAGATAGGTAGATCACTTGAGGATAAAACATTGAGTATGCATAATCAGAAATAAACACATTAAAGCACCTAGTGAACACACATATGCCATACATTTTGAAAACAGGTCGATTACACGTATGAATCACCCCAAAACATTTGAAAATGGTAAAAGAGTGGAACTATGTACTCTCCTGGGGTTGCGTATAGTCCTGGTTCAAAGGGTATAACAAAGCTCAAGAGACCAAGAGTTCAAGTGTTGAAGTGATTCCTAGGGTAATAAATACTATGTTAGGGAATCGATACCTAAATCGGAAGATCAGGTAGAATGTGGTCTTGTAAACCAAATGAGTATTGGAACTCATGTGATATGGTTTAACAAAGCCTACATTCTAAAACGAAATCTATCCTAAGTGCTTACGACCCATTATGACCCATTAAGGTAGCTTACGCCACTTTAACGCGTCGTTCGCGCAAAAGCGTGTTCGAGACGCCTAACTAGTCCTATGACAAGTATTATATGCCTTAACATTTCTAATTATGTTACATAATCCGTTTAGATGTCAAAACATGTGTTACATATGCTTAAAATATAATTATGTGCAAAAAGGGTATTTTGGTCATTTTCCTAAGGCATATAAACTACATATCATATAACTAACTAAACGTAGTGACCATAAGGTATAACCTCGGAAGGTTATTCCCTATGCAACTATGGTCACATATTGTGTTTGGTCGGATCCTAATGACCGACCAAACGGGTCGGGTTCGTAAGTCTAAGCGATTGATTAGATCGCTTACCTTACGACCCTATTTAAGCATAAATCTAAAAGTGACGAGCTAAACATGTTAAAATATGTTTAACGAAGTTTGAAAACAGGTTTGGTATCAAAACAAAGGGTCTTCATACCTAAAAGTAGTTTGGCTACAAAATACGCTAGAATACGCATTTTGGCCGAAACTACGACTCGCCACTATGCCTAGATAACGTGGTAATCAGTAGGTATATGCACAAGAGACTAAAACCATCGTGATTACGCTCATGTTATGAAGTTTAAACGAACTTCATGTTGACCATAAACTGGTCAATGCAGAAAGTCAAACAAAGTTTGACTTTCGTGCTTAAAACGCATAAAAGAACGAAAAAGGACTTACAATGGGTCCAAGCTATGGAGTTTTGATCTAATAATTCCCACGTATGAAGGTTTTATCCTTCAACTTAGGGAAAAATCTGATCAAATGTGGGTTCGAAGCAAATGGGGGTGGGGTTTATATAGAGTTCGGAGAGCCGTTAAGATCGTTCATCGAGAACCGAGCTGCGATTACAACCGTATATGTGCACCCATGGTTTTGCAAAACCATGGGCACCTAAAAATGGCCTATAGAATGTTAAAATACCATGTGTAAGTGAACAAAACAGCTAGAGCAGCTGGGAACAGGCTGGAAATTGAGTTTTGCTGATCTGACATGCTTACACGGGCCACGTAAAGTAAGCCTCTGGGCTTACGCGCCCCGCCTGAACTCCACAGTTCAGCAACAAGTTTTAGAAATTACAGTTTCAGTCCCTGCATGCTTTTAAGGCCATTTTTGATGCGTTTGAGGCCCGTTAAGCCATTTTCAAGGCTCTATAATGTTGCCTAAACATAGGGGAGATGAAACATGCTCAAAAATATCTCGGATGTCGGTTCGTTTGGTCGTACGGTCGCGTTGTTCGGTTAATTACGACGAAACACGAACGGTTGCGAAAAATGATCCAAATTACGCGACGAATGAGATTTTATCAAGCCAATCACTAAAGTAAAATATTTTAATGATTACATAAATTTTTGGATGTCCGGATGTATTCAGAACGTAAGATATGCGCAAAAAAGCAAACTTATGCATTTTTTACGCTTTTAGTCCCTGAATGACCAAAAAGTTTATTTTAACATACCGAACCCCTCAAAGCCTATTTATAAGCTATGTAAAGGATAGTTAGGGTATTTTTAACTTATGATCAAGTTCCGGAATGTGCGATACTATGTGAATCAGCAGACTTTCGCAGTTTGACGCAAATAGTCCCTGAGTGTGAATAAACTTGTTTTTGAAAAACCAAAGCTTTCAAAACCTATTTCTAAGTTATCTAAAAGTTATTTAATGTATGTTAAGCCTATCTCACTATTTCGGAGTGTTTTCCGCATTAAACTGATTACGTTTACGCATCAGTTCGCGTTTAACTTTCCAGAAGGCGATTTAAGGCTTGAAAATGATCTAGAATCAAAATGTGAAGTTGTAAAACCAAAATAAACAATTTTTTTAGACCAAAACACATTGTTTCTTTGATAAAAGATAGTGTCCTACATTGTGTGTGTTTACGGAGCACAAGCGTCACAACTTGAGCTACCTCCTGAACTTGGGAATATTCACCCAACATTCCACGTGTCCACTTTACGAAAATGTTTAGCCGATACTGATCTTCACATTCCACTCGATGAAATTCAAGTTGATGGCATGATGCACTTTGTCGAGAAACCTGTCGAGATAATGGACCGTGAAATCAAGCGACTGAAGAAGAAACGAATACGATTAGTCAAGGTTCGCTGGGAGTCCAAACGTGGCCCAGAGTTTACTTAGGAACGTGAGGACCAAATGAAAGTGAAATATCCACATTTGTTTTCACAAGTTTCCTCTAGTTAAAATTTCGGGACGAAATTTCCTAAACTAGGGGAGACTGTGACAATTGTGCTCTGTAAATGATTTACGATGTAAAACAATATAAATTATCAATGAAAATATGTGTTTTGGTGTCAATATTTGTGTATTTGTGTTTGACGATTTTACGTTTTGATTCTTGTTTGATTTCAAGCTTTAAATGGCTTTATTGAAATGTTATACGCAAACTGATTTGTAAACGTAATCAGTTTAATGCAACAAACACTCCGGAATAGTGACATAGGCTTAACATACCTTAAATAACCTTTACATAACTTAGAAATAAGTTTTGAAGGGCTTGGTGTGTCGAAAACAAGTTTATTCGATCGCAGGGACTATTTGCGACAAACTGCGAAAGTATGCCGATTCATATAGTAACAAACATTCCGGAACATGATCATAAGCTAAACATAACCTAAATATCCTTTACATAGCTTAGAAATAGGCTTTGAGGGATTCGGTATGCGAAAATATGCTTATTTGATCAATAGGGACTAAAACCGTCAAAAAATGCATAAGTTTGCATTTACGCGCATATCCTACGTTCTGAAAATATCCGGAAATCCAAAAAAATATAAAATATTTTATTTTAATGATTGGAATGCAAAAATACCATTCATCGCGTAATTTGGATCATTTTTGCGTCTGTTCGAGTTTTCATCGTAATTAACCGAATAACGTGACCGTACAACCAAACGAACCGACATCTGAGACATTTCCAAGCATATTTCATGTTCCCTATGCTTTAACTTCATTGTAGAGCCTTGAAATGTGGTTAAGTGGGCTTAGAAACATCAAAATCAAGTTTTAAGCATCCAAGGGCCTGTTTTGCCAAATTTGAAAGTTCTGATCTGAGGGTATGGCGGGGCTCGACAGCCTAGGCTATTTCTGTCGCGGGTAGCCAAAACCCTATCTGGGCAGAAACATTGAACTTGGCTGAACAGCCTGTTCCCATTGGATTTTACCCTAGATTTAGCATACTATGGACTTGTTTTTGACCTCCCCTAGTATTTAAAACTATGGGCAACATGTGTATGGCCAAGATCATGCTTTGATCCTTGCAAAAACACATGTAATGATCCTATGAATTCAAGTTTTCCAATAAATAGCCATGGGTTCAACCTTCATTCCTTGCTCATTTGATCTAATATTCTCCAAGTGAAGGTTTTCACTAGTTGAAGGCCACCTACCTGAGTATTTTTAGTTCAATTCTTCCTAGCTTGGACCCTTTGTCTTCTTTCATGCTTGTTTATGTTTTTCAAGCATGAAAGTCAAAAAGTGTTTGACTTTCTGCTTTGACCATGAATTTGTCAATTCAAAGTTCGTTTGAACTTTACAACGTGAACGTAATCACGATGGTTATAGTCCCTTGTGACTATACCTACTGATTACCACGTTGATTAGTCGAAGTGACGAGTCAAAGTTTCGGTCAAAATGCCGATTATGCGCATTTTGCGACGAAGCTATTTTCGGGTATCAAACCTGTTTTCCAACGTAGTTAAACATGTTTTAACATGTTTAACTCGTCGCTTTTAGTCTAGTGCTTGTATAGGGTCGTAAGTCAAGCGGTCTAAACCACCGCTTAGACTTTCGAACCCGACCCGTTTGGTCGATCGTTAGGATCCGACCAAGAATATCTTGTGACCATAGTTGTATAGGTAATAACCTTTCGAGGTTATACCTTATGGTCACTTAGCTTAATTAGTTGTATGATAGGTAGATTATATGCCTTAGAAAAATGACCAAAATGCCCTTTTCATGCATAATTTGAATTTAAGCATATGTAACATAAATTTTGTCACTTAAACTGATTATGTGTAACAACTCTTGCCAAAATTATTATTTCTTAATTTAATAAGGTCCATTAGGAAACCCTAATTGAGACCCCCCAAGTAGTATGGCATGACCCTTAATTTTTAAAACGACCAAAACTAGGATCATGGCCCCCTAAAACTCAAGGGGGTATCCCCTAATTGATAATTATCCTTAAAAACGGATGTAAATCACGAATTTTCGTTGATGTTGACTCACCTAGGCTATTTGAGACACGAGGCTACCCTAGCCTAATTTGGTCTGCCCCGCAACACGCGCCAGGAACCCTGGCACCCGGCGCGACACGCGGGAGGGACCAAAATCCAGTATAAGATGCAAGGGTTTGGCACTTGCATGGTTTGATTATTTCGACAAAAATTTTCATTACGTACACACTGTTTTGATCAAAATAGCTATAATACCGAATCTCTGCTACGATTTTCAGGGTAATAACTCGATCACTACTATGATATTATGTCCAATCGATTAAAACCTATCTGATGGATGTTTAAGTGCTGCCCGAATTCGGGCTATACTTTGTCATTCGTCGTGAGGGTTTTGATTTCGTGAGTTTATCGTAAATGTTGTATTAAGTTACTAACCTAGTTTCGTGTGCATTGTTATTTAACTAGGTTATCAAGCTTAATTTGTAGGCAAAACTCTATCCAACTAAATTTGCAATGTGAGTCATTCTGTTTTTATCAAAGTTGCTTTGTAAAACCCTAAATGTTTTCCAGTTATACTTTGTAGTGATTAAGTCTTTGCTAATCTTTAATTACTAGCAGTATGTGGGGGTTTTGTGCAGATTACTACTATTGATTTATCACTCTTAGGTGGGCGAGCCTAATTAGTGATATGTCCACAGTCATAGATCCGGTCAAGTGACAACTGGACCACATAATTATAAGATAGGGACAAATGTAAAAACTCTTAATGCTGTAAATTGTAACAATGTGTCGTTTTGTGCAAATTGAATGACTCGTCAGTATTTCCCTGCTGATAAAAACCTTTTTAAACATGTTTCAGGTGATTTACTCTGAACCAGGAAAAGTGCCCGAAGCACTACAGCTTGAAGAAAGTGGCTTAGTAAATAAATAAACTTGTTTTTGTAACCAGGGAATTTCCTCATGGAATTCCTTTATTGTAATGTACGGGGTTTGTCCCGAAATTTGAAATAAAGTAAAGGGGTGTTTTCAGTTTTAACGATCCTGTTTAAAATTCCGCTGCCTAATTAAACACCAATACCACGGGCTTATGTCCGGCAACTTCTGAACCAGGTAAAACCGGATCGTCGGTCGTGACAGAAAAAGGTGGTATCAGAGCCACTGATTTAAACTAATTAAGTATTTAGAAATACTTAATTTTCCAGATTGCCATTCTGTGATTCTGTAAAAATTTAATTTAATAAATAAAATTTTAACTTGAATTTTTGTGAGTTTCTTCATGTGTGCTAACAGCATGAATGAATCTCGGAGGCACTCCGAAACTTTACAATCCATACCACCGATATGGATATAACAGGAAACCCATCCGGGTATCAGGCGGATACCGAGGAGCCTCTAGTGTTCCAGGCCCAGCCCCAGGAGAAACCCAAGCCTAAAAAGAGAAGGAGAATCCTGGACTGGAAACGCGAATGACGAAAGAAGCCACCTGCCCAGAAGGCGAAAAAGATAGAGGATCCAAAGGATAAAGGAAAAGGAAAGGAAATAGGGGAAAGCTCCGGGCAAGCCCAGGAAATGCCACCTTGGGAAGAGCTTGATCGAAAACTTGCAAATTGTGACCTCATCGGACCTGCCGACGAAACCCTTTTCAATTTCCCAGCCCAGTCTGAACTTCCAATTAATTTGGAACATGCTATACCGGACCCTATTGTCAACCCACAATCTTTTACAGGGCAGTTGGAAGAGTGGTGAATGAGCGACTGACATTTTCAAAATTTCATGAATAACCCCAATGTTTATTTTCCCTAGTTTGATCCTGAACCTGCACCTTTCCCACCAATGAGCGCCGAGAACGTTGCCGAATCACGCCGATATGGAAAGGAACTGGTGGATGCAGGGAATCGGATTCGTGAAGTGGGGGGAAACATCACATGGAAATACGACGAGAGGGAGCGTCGTTTTTTAGAAGGCCAGCTAACTGTGGTGTAGTGGTTGTATAATACTAACATGTAGAAAAAATATAATAATAAATAATAAATATGTAATAAATAATAATAATAATAATAATATAACACAATATAATATTGTATAATAATCCTACAATAAAACTTTTGTAAAATAGTGTGTATCGACGCATAATATTATTATATAAAAATATGAATGTCGCAAGGTCGACAATTTTGGCTATACGTGTTGACTTAATTGTGTTGTGATTTCTTTGTTGTGTTTAGTTGTTATCCAATTTGTGACAATAACTTGTATATATATTGATGATTATTCAGATGGAAAACGCTATAAACGAACCGGTCAATGAAGTTAATCAATCTGAATAACACAATGAGGATCATTTTCTTAATAGGCAAGATATAGAAAATATCATCGCCCAAGGAATAGCCAACGCTATCCCGATAATCTTTGTTGTTGTTAAGAACCCAGCTGAACCTTCACAAGCCAACAATAGTAAACGCACTCGCAATGATAATTTTAGTAACAATGTAAATGGAGGCGGCAATCATGATGATAATATAGTTCAAGCCCCAATACTTAAGAAAATGAAAGTCGCAACACTTGGTTGCACTTATAAAGAATTTCTTGCATGTAAGCCAGTCGAATTTGCAGGCAATGAAGGGGCGGCTGTCGCACTGCGTTGGTTAGAAAAGACTAAAGCAGTAATTAAGATCAGTAAATGCGCCGAGGAAGACAAGGTGATGTATGCATCCCACCTTTTCAAAGAGGAGGCGTTAGAATGGTGGAACACGGTGCTGCAAGCCAAAGGAAGTGACGTGGCTTATGCCATGAGTTGGGAGTTATTTAATAAATTGGTGGAAAGGAAATTTTGTCCCGACTATGAAAAGGAACAAATGACGAATAAGTTCCTGAACCACCGGATGGTGGATGTTGACTGTCGAGGGTATACATCAAAATTTTTCGAGTATGCTAGAATTGTACCAACTCTGGCTTCACCAGAACCGGTACTTATATCTCGCTATATCTGGGGTTTAATTAGCTAGATTCGTGATATCGTCAAAGCTGCGAGACCTCGCATGATTGACGATGCGGTTGAATTGGCAAATACCTTAACCGATGGGTTGGTACGTACAAGAGAAGAGAACCGGAAAAAAGAACTGGCCCAAAAGATTACCCAAGGATTTCGTGTGGGTAATAATAGTAGTAATTTCAAGAAGAAAGGGGCGGGGCAATCTTCCACCCCGCCATTCTGCGGAAATTGTAAAAAGAAACACTTTGGAAAATGTAAGGAAAATTGCAATTTCTGCAAGAGACCAGGCCACCGAGAGGAGGAATCCAGGAAGAAATCAATAATCTGCTACAACTACGGCAAAACAGGACACTTCAAGCCTGACTGCCCAAAATTGGTAAAGCCAGCTGACAACAAGGCCAAACCTGCTGAAGGAACAAATAAAAAGAATGCAAGAGTCTTCCAGCTGACGACGCAAGAAGCAGATCTGTTTCCAGATGTGATAGCTGGTACGTTTCTTGTACACGACATTTATGCAAAAGTATTATTTGACTCTGGTGCAAACCAAAGTTTTATAAATACTTCGTTCTGCCAAGCTCTTAAGCAACCTTTAACCAAACTTAGGCAAATTTATACGGTAGAAACGGCAGATGGAAATTCTATTAATATAGATCAGGTCCTTCAAGAAGGAAAGATAGAACTTTCGGGCTATAAATTTTCTGCAAACCATGCTACCTATGAATTTAGTTGGATTCAATATTGTGTTTGGAATGGATTGGTTAGTAGCCAACCATGCCCGAATCCTTTGTGATAAGAATTCTATAGAAATTCATAAACCCGCAGGAGAAGTCATCGTGGTTACAGGAGATAAGCCATGCAAACCAATGAAGTTCATTTCAGTAATGAAAGTTGCTAGTTTTGAGCGAAAACAAGAAATAGTGTATATGATTTCGGTGATCATTAACACTAAAAACAAAGAACTTAAGGAAATCCCAGTAGTGTCAGAATACCCTGATGTCTTTCCAGAAGAGCTACCTAGATTACCACCCGATAGGAAAGTTGAGTTTAGAATTCATCTAATTCCTGGAACTACACCAATAGCTAAGGCACCTTATCGATTAGCACCCACATAAATGTCAGAACTGAACAAGCAGTTAGATGAATTATTAAGCAAAGGATTCATACAACCTAGTTCATCCCCTTGGGGAGTACCAGTGTTGTTTATGAAAAAGAAAGATGGTTCAATGCGAATGTGTATCGATTATAGGCAACTGAATAAGGTTACAATTAAGAATCGATACCCATTACCTAGGATTGATGATCTTTTTGATCAACTTCAAGGAGCTAGATATTTCTCTAAGATAGATTTACGCTCTGGATACCATCAGCTGAATGTTCAGGAAGAAGACATACCTAAAACTGCTTTCAGAACTAGGTATGGTCACTACAAGTTTACAGTCATGCCCTTTGGATTAACGAATGCCCCTGCAGCATTCATGGACATGATGAATAGGATCTGTAAGCCGTATTTGGATAAATTTGTAATTGTCTTCATCGACGATATACTTATTTACTCCAAAAGTCAGGACGAGCATTGTAAGCACCTACATGCACTCTTAACTCTGTTAAGAAAGGAAAAGTTTTACACCAAATTCTAGAAGTGTGAATTTTAGCTACAGGAGGTGAAATTTTTAGGTCACATGGTGAATCACGAAAGTATTCATGTAGATCCCTCTAAGATCGAAGAGATCACAAATTGGAAGGTCCCGTAATCAGCTACCGAAGTTAGAAATTTTCTAGGATTAGCTGGGTATTACAGGCGCTTCATAAGAGACTTCTCAAAGATAGATGTTCCATTAACTAAGTTAACTTGTAAAACAGTTAAGTTTGAATGGGGACCCAAGCAAGAAGAGGCTTTTAGGATTTTGAAGCAAAGGTTAACAAATGCCCCAATTCTAGCCTTACCAGATGGAACAGAAGATTTTGAAGTATTCTGCGATGCTTCTAAGTTGGGATTCGGATGTGTGCTAATGCAACGCAAAAATGTAATTGCGTATGCATCAAGGCAGTTGAAGAAGCACGAGGAAAATTATACGACTCATGACTTAGAGTTAGGAGCAATAATTTTTGCCCTTAAGATTTGGAGACATTATCTGTATGGAAGTAAGTTCACTGTCTATACGGACCATAAAAGTTTAAGATATATATTTGGGCAAAAAGAATTAAACATGAGGCAAAGAAGATGGATGGAAATTCTGAGTAACTACGACTGTGATATTCTATATCACGAGGGAAAGGCAAATGTAGTAGCAGATGCCCCAAGTCGTAAGTATCATGAAAAGCAAAGGCGAGTTCGTGCTCTTAGGTTAAATATTCAATTAGATTTAATGGAACAATTGAAGAACGTTCAGGAAACAACAATCAAGGATGATGCTGAAGGAATGAAAGGAAGGATAATGGAATTAGAGCAAGGGAGTGATGGAATTTGGAAATTCCATAAGAAAAGGATTTGGGTACCTAAGCAATGAGATTTAAGAGATAAGATTCTAGAGGAAGCCCATAAGTCTAGGTATATGATTCATCCTAGTAATAACAAGATGTGTCAAGATCTAAGAAATCACTTTTGGTGGATAGGAATGAAGAAAGACATAGCTAGATACGTTTCTAAGTGCCTAACTTGTTCGCAAGTTAAGGCAGAACACAAGAAACCTTCAGGTTTTCTCCAACAGTTAGAAATGCCCGTCTGGAAATGGGAACTAATAACAATGGACTTTGTCACTAAGTTACCCAAGACCAGGAAAGGTAACGATGCAATCTGGGTGATTATAGATCGATTAACCAAATCAGCCCATTTTCTGCCGATGAAGGAAACCTTTAGCATGGAAAGATTAGCAAAGTTATACGTAGACGAGGTAGTGTCCTTACATGGAGTTCCACTCTCCATAGTATCAGATAGGGATAGTCGCTTCACTTCGCATTTCTGGACAAGTTTCCAAGGAGCAATGGGGACGCGATTAAATTTAAGTACGACATACCATCCCCAAACCGATGGACAAAGTGAAAGGACGATCCAAACTCTGGAAGACATGCTCAGGGCATGTGTAATCGACTTTGGTGGAAACTGGGACGATCACCTACCTTTAATCGAATTCGCCTATAACAACAGTTATCATGCAAGCATCAAGGCTGCCCCATTCGAAGCACTGTATGGATGAAAATGCCGAACTCCAGTATGTTGGGCAGAAATAGGAGAAAGTCAATTATGAGGACCCGAGATTGTACAGGAAACCACCGACAAGGTAACTCAAATCAAGGAAAGACTGAAAACGGCTCGAGATCGCCAGAAGAGTTATGCAGACAATCGACGCAAGCTGTTAGAATTTCAAATTGGAGATAAGGTACTTTTGAAAGTTTCTCCTTGGAAAGGAGTAGTTCGGTTCGGTAAGAAAGGAAAACTAAGTCCCAGGTACATAGGACCATTTACCATTACCCAACGAATAGGACCAGTTTCTTGTAAACTGCAACTACCAGAAGAGCTAGCCTGGGTACATGATGTGTTTCATGTATCCAATCTCAAGAAGTGTTTATCTGACGAATCACTAGTAGTACCTCTTCAAGATATAGAGGTAAATTAAAAGCTTAAATTTGCTGAGAAACCTCTTCAAATAGAAGACAGAAAGGTCAAGTTTCTCAAGCATAAAAGACAGGTGCTGGTCTAGGTAAAGTGGGATTCGAAGAGAGAACCGGAGTATACTTGGGAACTGGAATCAGAGATGAAGCGAAAGTACCCTTACTTGTTCCAGTAAATCTCGAGGACGAGATTTTAAACAAGGTGGGGAGGATGTACCAACTCTTGCCAAAATTATTATTTCTTATTTTAATAAGGTCCATTAGGAAACCCTAATTGAGAACCCCAACAAGTATGGCATGACCCTTAATTTTTAAAACGACCAAAACTAGCATCAGGGCCCCCTAAAATTCAAGGGGGGTATCCCCTAATTGATAATTATCCTTAAAACGGATGTAAATCATGAATTTTCGTTGATGTTGACTCACCTAGGCTATTTGGGACACGAGGCTACCCTAGCCTAATTTGGTCTGCCCCGCGACATGCGCCAGGAACCCTGGCACCCGGCGCGACACGCGGGAGGGACCAAAATACAGTATAAGATGCAGGGGTTTGGCACTTGCATGGTTTGATTATTTTGACGAAAAATTTCATTACGTACACACTATTTCGATCAAAATAGCTATAATATCGAATCTTTGCTACAATTTTCAGGGTAATAACTCGATCACTGCTACGATACAATGTCCGATCGATTGAAACCTATCCGATGGATGTTTAAGTGCTGCCCAAATTCGGGCTATACTTTGTCATTCGTCGTGAGGGTTTTGATTTCGTGAGTTTATCGTAAATGTTGTATTAAGTTACTAACCTAGTTTCGTGTGTATTGTTATTTAACTAGGTTATCAAGCTTAATTTGTAGGCAAAACTCTATCCAACTAAATTTGCAATGTGAGTCATTCTGTTTTTATCAAAGTTGCTTTGTAAAACCCTAAATGTTTTCCAGTTATACTTTGCAGTGATTAAGTCTTTGCTAATCTTTAATTACTGGCAGTATGTGGGGGTTTTGTGCACATTACTACTAATGATTTATCACTCTTAGGTGGGCGAGCCTAATTAGTTATATGTCCACAGTTATAGATCTGGTCGAGTGACAACTGGACCAGATAATTAAAAGATTGGGGCAAATGTAAAAACTCTTAATGCTGTAAATTGTAACAATGTGTCGTTTTGTGCAAATTGAATGACTCGCCAGTATTTCCCCGCTGATAAAATCCTTTTTAAACATGTTTCAGGTGATTTACTGTGAACCAGGAAAAGTGCCGCGAAGCACTACAGCTTGAAGAAAGTGGCTCAGTAAATAAATAAACATGTTTTTGTAACCAGGTAATTTCCTCATGGAATTCCTTTATTGTAAAGTACGGGGTTTGTCCCGAAATTTGAAATAAAATAAAGGAGTGTTTTCAGTTTTAATGATCCTGTTTAAAATTTTGCTGCCTAATTAAACACCAATACCACGGGCTTTTGTCCCGCAGCTTCTGAACAGGGTAAAACCGGGTCGGGGGTCATGACATTATGCAACATATTTAAACATGTTAGGGCATATAATACTTGTCATAGGACTAGTTAGGCGTCTCGAACGCGCATTTGCGTGAACGACGCGTTAAAGTAGCGTAGACTACCTTAATGAGTCATAACGGGTCGTAAGCACTTAGGATAGGTTCCGATTTAGAATGTAGGCTTTGTTAAACCATATCACATGAGTTCCAATACTCATTTGATTTACGAGACCTCATTCTACCCGATCTTCCGATTTAGGTGTCGATTTATTAAGATAGCGATCTGATTACTAGGTGTTACTTGATTTCCTTGGTTTGCCTGAGCTTTGTTAAGTTCATTAGATCGAGGATACTTTGCAATTCAATGTGAGTACATAGTTCCCCTATTTTACTGTTTTCAATTGTTTTGGGGTGATTCATATGTTAAACGATTTCGATGTTTTCAAAAACAAATACTATGGTTTATATTAAATACAACGATTTCGATAATGTGAACGAACTTGTTAGGACGTAACTGCATAACGAATGACATTCATTAGTTTTGGCCGAGCCGACCAGTAGTATGTTATGGTACTATAGGATCTGATAAATCCCATTATCAAACTATCTCCATTGTTATGTGTGGGGATAATGTGGGTAACAACAAAACCTGATGATTGTTAACTTACCCTTTGGTGGTTTGTTAATACGAGTTGAACGATGGACGAGTTACGAAGGTTTGAATGTATTCAACGAGATGACCAAAAGTTAGTTTTCACAATTAAAACATGAACGATTATGAAAGATTTGAACGATTGTAATGATTTGAACGATTTGGAACGATTTGAACGATTTAAACAAATGAACGATGGTCTATAACACGAACGAGTTAAACAATTTAAACGATTGGTTTTTGGTATGTGATTAGATAACGAGACGGGTTTAATGTGATAAAAGCATGGTAGATACGCCGCTCGTACTTCTTATATATAAGTGCTCTTATCATATTACATCCCGTGGCGTTATTTAGTTCACTTGGATGAACGATATTAAACAACGACACACAACGATGTTTACTAAATGATATAAACCATACGAGTTTTATTACGAGAACGATTTACAATTTGGTTTACAATAACAAATGTTTTGGGTTATGATTCATGGCATCGAGGTTTTATAAACTAAAACTAACTTGTTTTGAATTGGTTATTCATATTACAATACAAACATTTTACAAAACAAGGTTTTCTAATATCAACGTATGTTGTTGTACAAGTTATTGCAACACGTATACGAGCCATGAATCTGAAACTCTCACAAAACCTATTTGCTCACCGACATTTCTTTGATGACTTTATTTTCACGTATGTTTCAGGTGGTGTTTGATGATGTTGATTGTGTCTAGGATGCATGCTCACATAGGACCAAGGCCTTAGTGACATAATAACGATGATAGACGATATGTTAAACTTGTTTGTTCTGTTTCAAGACAATATCTAATGTTTAATATCTAAATAAAATGAAACTTTTTAATCCATGTGTTGTGAAACAATAATTCTGTCGCTCCACTCCCCGACGTTTCCGCCGCGGTTTGTTGTTTTACGCGGTCGGGGTATGACACCTTCAGTGCTCTCCAGCTGACTTCTATTGGGCTTTCACATTATGTTACCTGAAACGCGTTTTTAAAACATTTTATCAGCAAGAAATACTAGTGAGTGCATCCCAATTTAATCAAAACAGTTTTAACACTTTAATGGAATTGAGGGCAACCCGCAATTACATTTGCTTGATCTAATCAATTACCCATTTGGTACTGTCAACCCGACTTGTGGGTCATATTACTCATTGGCTAACTCTTTGTTCAATGGTAACGTCTCACAAATTTTGTATACAAAACCCCAACATACCGGCAGTAATTGTAGACTTACAAATACTCAATTTCTGTTAAGTATAATTTAAACAATTGAGGTTTTTATAAAAATAGTTTACAAAAAAAAAACAGATGAACTCACATTACAAATTTAGGTAATACTAAGGCTTCCTGAGAATCTCCTGGTTATTATCTAGTAAATCAAATAATGCCCACGTGTTGGTAAAATAACCCAATTCAATTTAACCGTACAACTCGAGACAGAATTTCCAATGACTGAGTCGGGCGGAGCCGACATGCATTACGGAAATTCTAAATCAATCGGGTGTACACACGAGACAGAATTCCAATGACTGCGTCGGGCGGAGCCGACATGCATTACAGAATCCTAAATCGATCGTATAGGGTAATAGCAGGGTTATAGTACTTACAACGAGGCAAAGCTTCGCTATATAGTGGGTATTATGCCTGAGCAGAGTTTCTACTACTAGAGAAGTTGAGAGAGAATTCAGAAATGAACGAGGATTCAAATGAGCTTGACCCCCCCTTATATAGGCTGATTCGGGGGTCTGCTGCGCCCCGCGAAAGCGAAAGCCAAGGCTTAAGCCTTCACGGCCCACGAGTGACTACGTGTCGTTATTAGCTTTGCTGAGTCAAGGGGTAGGTCTGCTAAGTCACGTGCCACGTGGCATGCCACGTTTCCGGATAAGGATCAGGCTGTCGCGCCCCGCGACAGGCCAATAGGTCTCCGTCGCGGCCCACAAGAGATTGACAAATCTTGTTTTTGTTGATTTTTACAAGTATAGAGGTATAAAGGGTCCGATTTTCACGTACGGGGTATATTTAGGGACATTTAGGCTGCCCAAAGTATTTTTAGGAGGGTTGTTATACACAGAACATATAAATGATATGCGAGTATCTAGACGATCAAAGGTAAAAAAAAAGGCACTGTAGGAAGACTGACGTTACAGAATTTGAAAAAAGGCACTGTAGGAAGACTGACGTAAAAAAAAAGCCCAAAAAACAAGAAGCTCCGGCTCATGGCCCAGACTAAGGGAAGCATATTCAAAATGACGAACTGTGGCGAGACCAAGGGGATGCAATTGGAAAATATGAATAGCATTATTATTTAGAATTTCCTTACAAAATTTCATAGTAGGAAGACTGACGTTACAGAATTTGAAAAAGTCACAGAACAATGTGATATTAGCATCTTTCAATGGGAAAGCCACGTCCTTGTCCGATAGAAATATTGGATGCCATTCCGACCTAATCCCATACTCCTTCACTAGAGTATCAAAGGTGGCCTAGTTCCACTTACAAAATAGGTTGTCGGTGCCCCTGATCAGACTTCGAAGCTTCAGGAGATTTTGGGGCCATTTTGAGTCGGTAGAGATGATGAACAGTTGCTTTAAGATTAATTAAGGGAAATGATCCCTAGACACTATTCCCTCCTCTATATACACTATTTTTAAACCTGTTTTGAATTTCAAAAAATACAGCTAATAAACGAAAAGCGTGTGGCAATAGGGGTTATTTTAACTGTCACTTTCATGCTTTCCAAACAGACCCACGTCGTCACTCCCATCATTTTCTATGACATCATTTTGTCATTTTTAACTAATACCTACTTATTCTTTTCTTTTTTTTCCTTTTTGTACGATCTCATTCATGATATTCATAACATCAAACTGGGGACATGACGAAGTATGACCCGGTTCAGTCAACGAAAATTGGTCAAACCCTTTTATTAATAATAATATAATATAAATATAATGACATTCCAAAATTTTATATTCCCATGGATAGACATTATCAACCGAATCTCCAAATAAGAATGGAAGATCTACATGATCTTCTATTTTCGAGTACAATCCCAATACAACCATAATTCCTAAAAAGAGGAAACCCTAAACGACCAAATACTAAAAATAGACGAGACCAAATCAAAGGTAAGGCATCTACTGTCTAAACATACTTTCTCTCTCTACAATTTACTACCATAAATCGATAGTTGTTCTCATACGGGGGGGGGGGGGGTTAGAGGGATAACCTCATTCCTATGACGAGTCCTAACGGTGTCTTGTTTTGTAGGCCACTATTCTGGTTGCGAACATGGAAGTTAACTCAAGGAGACCCACCTCTGAGGTACGCGTTTCTTCAAACAACAAATTTTTCAACACCTTAATTTCACCTTTACATTGCACTTGCAAGGTGCAACCTCACATTTGTAAGGGGGGACACCATACAACTAGAATAGGTCATGGGTATTTCAATTGGTCTCTTTAAAAACGAGTCAAGAATGAAGAAAACCGAGCATCGGAACGAGTTCGGAAGATCGAGAGCTGAAATGGCACAAGTTTCGAGAGAAAATCACATGGCCGTATTGCACGACTAGGAAGTGAGTCCTCCCCGCTTGAGGAGGGTGATTACTGTCGTTAAGGTCATGCAAAAACCTAATTAAACTAAGTAGATAGCGTAAGTAGGGTATCATATCCATGGGGAATTTGTGGTTTGTGTTTAGATAGATTATCTAATTAATTAACTAAGAAAAGAGTTATCAGATTGAAAAGAAGTAACCACCATCCGGAATCTCGATTGCCCGTTTTAAAACGACATGGCCTTGAAATTAATGATCTTGATTAATTATTAGGGATAATTTTTAAGACTCACTATAACAAGCTAATAACCTGTTTTATTATACAAATTACCCATCAATTTACCAACCTGCTAACCATGCAAGGAAATTGGCAATACACATGATAAACGATAAACAATTTAAATATGATAAACGTTTCACAAAATCAACACAAGTGGTCAAGATTTACTAGTTAATATAAATCCGAAAAACAGAATTTAATGTGAAAATCTAGAAATCAATCATCCGAGGAAAGTCACAAGAGAAAAGAAAAAAGGTAATGTCCTCCAAGTTTTAGATTCTAGGTTTACACAAAACTCAATTTAATCATTAATTGGACACCACATAAACATGTTGTAGAAAAGTCGGTTAATTTAAATGGTAAAAATAGGCATTTGTCATCAGATCTTTTACAGTTCAATTACCATATTTACTAGTGTGAGTCAACATACTCTATGTCACCTGACGAGCTACTAGGTTTTGTCATCAACCGAACAAGTTGTAAAGCAATAACTCAAAACACGTGCAAATAGTTTAAATAAACCAACACATCAAATTGTTTATACGATGTTGTCAATGTCAAAAACGAAACCAAATATAAATAAAACTGAAAAAAAGTGTCAAACCCTACGAACCGTACGCTTGGAGAATATCACCTAGCCGCTCATGCTTGAACAGGGTACAGTACAACCGCCAAAAGGCAACTACCTTCCATGTGTCCCACTTGCCCCAAAACTGTCGTCTAAAAATTGCGTACATTAACTTTCGTTCCCCAAAAAATATATATGCTTTTGTTTTGCAAAAAGCATACCTTTATTTCCCTACTACACCGACTTTCTCCTTTCCATTGTGAAAGCATGACCCAAATAAAACTTTAGCCCACTTAATGCTTTAGAAACCCAATTACCAATTTATAATTTGTAAAACTCCAAACCCTTTTAATTTAGCAATCAAGTCACTTGACTTAATGTTCCTGCAAAAACA
Organism: Helianthus tuberosus; assembly: GCA_030545235.1. Lineage (NCBI taxonomy): Eukaryota > Viridiplantae > Streptophyta > Magnoliopsida > Asterales > Asteraceae > Helianthus > Helianthus tuberosus. The sequence goes on from JARYGA010056660.1 coordinate 36,052, forward strand.
TCACAATCCTATTTAATTGTCTTTTATAGCTCAACATACAAAGTCCTCATCAATTTTCATTTAAGTTGCTTCATGAAAAATTAAATTATAAATATTACGTCCTATTTAATTGTCTTTTATAGCTAAATATACAAAGTCCTTATTTATTTTCATTTAAGTTGTTTCATAAAATATTAAATTATAAATATTATGGCTAATATCAACTTTTAAATCTAACCATGTTTAAGGATCTATATTTCTTCTTATCTTATGGTCAATTTAATATAATCATTTTAGCTTGTTTCATCCACTCATTTAGCACATAACTATCTATAAAGGTCTTTTACGCTAAGTATAGCTGAACACACTCAAAAACACTAAAATCTAACTAAATAATATACAAAACTAACACATAAACATGGTGTGTTTACCAACACATCACATCCCCACACTTATCTTTTTCGACCCGAAAAAATTATTTGCAATGGAATCACAATCTAATCATTGGTTCTCAGTATATTCAAATACTTTATTAAAAAAATCTAATCACACCTTAACTAAGATTGTATGTATATGGTCCACCTAAACCCAAGCGTCGATTTCCAAGCCCTCATTCATGATTCATTAAGTTTAAGTACATTATTCAACTGTGGGTGTCACACTCAAAAACCACAAGGCTAACTAATCCCGCTTCAAGTTTATGAGGTTAAAAGATTATTATCTACCGTCTTATGTAAAAACTCTTATGTAATTACGATTAAATTTATGATGGATAATTGATGATAATTTTGAGCTTTAACATGCTTTTGCTTATGCTTCACTTAGAAGGTATACCCCACCTAAGTCACCATCCCAATGGTTAATACCAGAAGCTTCACATATTTATCTCTTTTTTTAACTAGACCTAGAGGATATGTACCACCCGAGTCACCATCGCAATGGCAATATCATAGGCTTCGTTATTACACATGTAGCGCAGTGAGTGAATGAATGAATAAATTTGTTTTCGGGCGCCACCATTTTCGTATTGATTTTCATAAAAAGAAAAATGTGTGCCATTTAACTGGAATACTTACTGGTTTATACTTATAACGGTATCCCTTATACTCTAAACAGATTTAGTTTTGCTATAGCTCATAAGGCGAGAACCCACAAGACTCATAATAATTAAATGTATTATATCAATCCTAAGAAACTTCTTAACCGGCTGGCCAACCCACATATCCTAAGTTAGATGCGTTTTCGATCTTTTAATTATCTCATATATATATAGTAATTGAAAACCAACAACCTGATTATACCTATGATCTTCCATTTTGTTTGCAAAACTTTTACGAGACATTTTCAAATTTTTCCAAATCTTTTTTTTTTTTGGATTTTTAATTTTTCTATTTTTTTTCTTTTAGACACTAATCTCCCATCCCCACACTTAAAATCTACGTTGTCCCTAACGGGGAAACAAAAGTGACTCAAAAATAAAAAATATATATATATATATATATATATGTACTAAAGACTAGAACAGACTCCCCTAGATAAAGCAGTACGATCCTCCTGAATGTTTCATTGCGTCCGTAAATCATTTCACGACCGTGTTCAACAAAACTCGAGTTGACAAGCCCTATCCATGTTTCAAAGAATTCACCTGTACAAATGCATACTTGACACCCGAGCATAATACCGAACTAAACAAAAGGAAACAAAAGAAATAAAATATTTTTGGATTTTAACTTTTTTTTTTTGTTACTTTTTTTTATTTTTATTTTTTTGTTTTTGTTTTTTTTTTTTTTTTGTTTAAAAAAGACAACTAGCTAACACTAAGCGCACTAATTCCCCGGTAACAGCGCCATTTTGATAATTGTCGCTAAGGTCATGCAAAAATCTAATTAAACTAAGTAGATAGCGTCAGTAGGGTATCCACGTGGAATTTGTGGTTTGTGTTTAGCTAAATTATCTTATTAATTAACTAAGAAAAGAGTTACCTGATTGAAAAGAAGTAACGCAATCCGGAATCTCGATTACCCGTTTAAAAAAATGCATTTACCAATTTATAACACCACATAAACATGGCCTTGTAATTAAAGATCTTGATTAATTGTTAAGGATAGTTTTTAAGACTCACTATAACAACCTAATAACCCGATTGATTATACCAATTACCCACCAATTTAAAAACCCGCTAACGATGGAAGAAAATCGCCAATACGCTTAATAAACCTTAAACAATTCAAATATAATCAACGTTTCACAAAATCGACACAAGTGGTCAAGATTTACCAGTCAATAAAAATCCGAAAAAACATAATATAATGTGAAAATCCAGAAACCAATCATCAAAGGAAAGTCACAAGAGAAAATATAAATTAACTTCCTCCAAGTTTTTGATTCTAGGTTTACACAAAACGCAATTTAATCATTAATTGGACACCACATAGACATGGTGCTGAAAAGTCAGTTAATTTGAATGGTAATAAAAAATAGTTCTTTGTCATCAAAACTTTTACAGTTCAATTACCCTATTTACTAGTGTGAGTCAACCTACTCTATGTCACCTAACGAGCTACAAGGTTTTGTAATCAACCGAACAAGTAGTAAAGCAAGAACTCAAAACACATGCAAATAGTTTAAATAAACCAACATATCAAATTATTTATACGACGTTGTCAATGTCAAAAACAAATCCAAATATACATAAGACTGAGAAAAGTGTCAAACCCTACGAATCGTATGCTTGGAGAAAGCCACCTACCTGCTTATGCTTGAACATTGTACAACCGCCAAAAGGCGGCTGCCTTCCATAAGTCCCACTTCCCCCAAAACTGTCATCTAAAAAACTGCTTCCATTAACTATTGTTCCCCCCAAAAATATATATGCTTTTGTTGTGCAAAAAAGCATGCCTTTATTTCCATACTACACTGACTTTCCCCTTTCCATTGTGAAAGCATGGCCCAAATAAAACTTTAGCCCACTTTATGCTTTAGAAACCCAATTATCAATTTATAATTTGTAAAACTCCAAAACCTTTTAATTTAGCAATCGAGTCACTTGACTTAATATTCCTGTAAAAACAACACAATCCTATTTAATTGTCTTTTATAGCTCAACATACAAAGTCCTTGGCTATTTTCATTTAAGTTGCTTCATGAAATATTAAGTTATAAATATTACGTCCTATTTAATTGTCTTTTATAGCTCAACATACAAAGTCCTCATTTATTTTCATTTAAGTTGTTTCATAAAAAATTAAATTATAAATATTAAGTTTGGCTAATATCAACTTAGAAATCTAACCATGTTTAAGTATTTATATTTCTTCTTATCTTATGGTCAATTTAATATAATCATTTTAGCTCGTTTCATCCGCTCATTTAGCACATAACTATCTACAAAGCTCTTTTACGCTAAGTATAGTTGAACACACTCAAAAACACTAAAAACTAACTAAATAATATACAAAATTAGCACATAAACATGGTGTGTTTACCAACACAACACAATACATCACATCCCCACACTTATATTTTTCGTCCAAAAACATTATTTGCAATGAAATCACAATCCAATCATTGGTTCTCAATATATTCAATTACTTTATTAAAAAAAACTAATCACACATTAACTAAGATTGTATGTATATGGTCCACCTAAACCCAAGCGTCGATTTCCAAGCCTTCTTTCATGATTCATTAAGTTCAAGTACATTATTCAACTATGGGCGTCACACTCAAAAGCCACAACGCTAACTAATCCAGCTTCAAGCTTATGAGGTTAAAAGATTATTATCTACCGTCTTATATAAAAAATCTTACGTAATTCTAATTAAATTTATGATTGATAATCGCTGATCATTTTGAGTCTTAACATGCTTTTGCTTATGCTTCACTTAGAGGGTATACCCCACCTGAGTCATCATCCCGATGGTTATTACCATAAGCTTCACATATTAATCTCTTTTTTTAACTAGATCTAGAGGATATGTACCACCAGAGTCACCATCGCAGTGGCAATATCATAGGCTTCGTTATTACACATTTAGCGCAGTGAGTGAATGAATGAATAAATTGGTTTTAGGGCGCCACCAAATTCGGATTTATTTTCGTATAAAGAAAAAGGTTTGCCATTTAACTAGAATACTAATAGGTTTATACTTATAACGATACCCGTTATACTCTAAACAGTTTTAGTTTTGCTATAGATCCTAAGGCGAGAACCCACAAAACTCATAATAATTAAATGTATTATATCAATCCTAAGAAACTTCTTAACCGGCTAGGCCTACCTACATATCCTAATATAGATGCGTTTTCGATCTTTTAATTATCTCATACATATAGTAATTGAAATCCAACGACCTGATTATACCTATCATCTTCCATTTTATTTGCAAAACTTTTACGAGACATTTTCAAAATTTTCCAGATCTTTTTTTGGGTTTTTGATTTTTCTATTTTTTTTTCTTTTTAGACACTAATCTCCCATCCCCACACTTAAAATCTACTTTGTCACCAATGGGGAAACAAAAGCGACTCAAAAATATAATATATATATATATATATGTACAAAAGACTGGAACAGACTCCCCTAGATAAAGCAGTAGGTTCCTCCTGAATGTTTCATAGCGTCCGTAAATCGTTTCGCGACCGTGTTCAACAAAACTCGGGTGACAAGCCCTATCTATGTTACAAAGAATTCACATGTACAAACGCAAACTTGACACCCAAGCGTATTACCGAACTAAACAAAAGGAAACAAAAGAAATAAAATATTTTTGGATTTTTGGTTTTTTTTTTTTTTTTTTTGATATTTTTTGTTTTTTTAGTTTAAAGAAAGACAACTAGCTAACACTATGCGCACTAATTCCCTGGCAACGACGCCATTTTCATAATTGTCGTTAAGATCATGCAAAAACCTAACTAAACTAAGTTGATAGCTTAAGTAGGGTATCCACGAGAAATTTGCGGTTTGTGTTTTGCTAAATTTTCTTATTAATTAACTAAGAAAAAGAGTTACATGATTGAAAAGAAGTAACCCCCATCCGGACTCTCCACTACCCGTTTAAAAAATGCATTTACCAATTTATAACACCACATAGACATGGCCTTGTAATTAAGGACCCTGGTTAATTGTTAGGGATAGTTTTTCAGACTCACTATAACAACCTAATAACCCGATTGATTATACCAATTATCCACCAATTTACTAACCCGCTAACGATGGAATAAAATCACCAATACGCTTGATAAACGATAAACAATTCAAATATAATAAACATTTCACAAAATCGACACAAGTAGTCCAGATTTACCAGTTAATAAAAATACGAAAAACAGAATATAATGTGAAAATCCAAAAATCAATCATCCAAGGAAAGTCACAAGAAACAAGATAAAGGTAACGTCCTCCAAGTTTTCGATTCTAGGTTTACACAAAACTCAATTTAATCATTAATTGGATACCACATAGACATGGTGCTGAAAAGTCGGTTACTTTGAATGGTAATAAAAATCGGACTTTGTCATCGTAACTTTTATATTTCAATTACCCTATTTACTAGTGTGAGTCCACCTACTCTATGTCACCTAACGAGCTACTAGGTTTTGTAATCAACCGAACAAGTAGTAAAGCAAGAACTCAAAATGCATGCAAATAGTTTAAATAAACCAACACATCAAATTGTTTATACGACGTTTTCAATGTCAAAAACAAATCCAAATATACATAAGACTGAGAAAAGTGTCAAACCCTACGAACCGTACGCTTGGAGAATGCCACCTAGCCGCTTATGCTTGAACCGTGTACAACCACCAAAAGGCGACTGCCTTCCGTGTGTCCCACTTCCCCCAAAACTGTCAACTAAAAAATTGTGTCCATTAACTTTCGTTCCCCCCAAAAATATATATGCTTTTGTTTTGCGAAAAAGCCTTCCTTTATTTCCCTACTTCCCCTTCCATTGTGAAAGCATGGCCTAAATAAAACTTCAGCCCACTTAATGCTTTAGAAACCCAATTACCAATTTATAATTTGTAAAACTACAAACCTTTAAATTTAGCAATCGAGTCACTTGACTTAATGTTTGTCGCAACCCCCGTCCCCTATACTACCCGGGAACGGGCGGCAGCGGCCAGTTTCAGTGGTATCGATGTTTATCATTTTGGCAGCGGAAATTACATCAGGACCGTAGTTAGAAAATATTTCATCAGAGTAAAATACAACGCTTTTATAAAATTAAACATATGGGAAAATTCCAAGTTTCAAGTACACACATTTTTTAGGGATAAAACCCTATTTTATTTAAATAAAACATCTTTTTATTTTAGGTAACTTTATAGCCACTTTTCCAAGCCTTCAGTGTTGTCCAGCTGGCTTCTATTTGACTTTCACATTTTGTTACCTGAAACGCGTTTAAAACATTTTGTTAGTGGGAAATACTGGTGAGTGAATCCCAGTTTAATCAAGATAAGTAAAAACCATTGTACAGTATTGAGGGCGGTCGCGCAATTACATTTGTTTCCATCTACTTTAATTAACACCCACGGTACTGTCAACCCGACTTGTGGTCATGTTACTACTCACAATATAGTAACAAATTTTGTATACAAAACCCCGACATGCCGACGATAATTGTAGAATACACAACTCAATCACTGTTTAATATAATGTTAACCATATGAGGTTTTGTAAAAACAATTTGCAAAAAGAAGATTACTCACATTGCTGTCTTAGGGTTTTCCTTTAGGATTTTCTGGTTATTATCTATTAATTACACAAATGCACACGTGTTAGTATAATAACCCAATATTTACATTAGTAATACCCTCCCCGAGACGGCATTCCTACGACTACGTCGGGCAGAATCACGACAGCCGTTACGGAACCCTGGATCAATCAGGCACCGTATCTAATACGTAACCGGGATTATGATACTTACAACGAGGCAGGGCTTCGTTAATTAGGGGGTATACTACCCGAATATAGCTTCTACAATTATGAAATTCGAGAGAGAAAGAAACTGTGAACGATTTCAGCTGAACGGCCGATCCCCTCTATTTATATTGTCTGTCTGACACTTGGTCGCGCCCGGCGAAGGTTGTAGCCAAGGGCTACGCGGCCCGCGAGGGTGGCTAGGGTAGGCCCTAGCTGATCCGACTCAGACTCTAGCTTCAACACAACACCCGACACGTGGTGACACCGGGTGAGCTCTAATGGCTAGCTGTCGCGCCCCGCGTAAGACCCTTAAGGGTTTTTCGCGGCCCGCGAGCAACAATAAAAATTGATTTTTATTTAATATTTAATTATATAAAGGTATTTGGGCTCGGTTTTCGCAATTGGGGTGTATTTTAAGAAATATAGGGTCACTTTAAATATATTAGGGGTGTCGAAAATTATTTAGGAGGGTTGTTATATCCTCCCCACCTTGTTTTAGAGCTCGTCCTCGAGGTCTTATTGGAATAGGTGCGGGTATTTCCTTTGCATTTCTGATTCAAGCTCCCATGTGTATTCTGGTCCTCTTTTGGAGTCCCATTTCACTTTGACTAGAACGAATCTCTTGTGCTTGAGGTTCTTAACTTTCATGTCTTCAATCTGTAGAGGTTTCTCTACAAATTTTAACTGCTCATTTACCTCTATATCTTTAAGAGGTACTACCAGTGATTCATCAGCTAAGCATTTCTTAAGATTAGATATATTAAATACGTCATGTATTCCTGCCATTTCCTATGGCAGTTGTAGCTGATAGACTACAGGTCCTATTCTTCTAATAATCTCAAAAGGTTCAACATACCTGGGACTTAGCTTTCCCCTTTTGATGAATCTTCCCACTCCTTTCTAAGGAGAACCTTTTAATAACACCTTGTCACCTACCTGAAATTCCAATGGCTTCCATCTGTTATCAGCATAGCTCTTTTGTCGGTCACGTGCTGCTTTCAATCGTTCCTTGACTTGGATGATCTTACCGGTTGTTTCTTGCACTATCTCTGGTCCAGAAAGTTGCTTTTCTCAAATTTCTGCCCAACAGACTAGGGATCGACACTTTCGTCCATAAAGTGTTTCGAATGGTGCAGCGTTGATACTTGTGTGATAGCTGTTATTATAAGAAAATTCTATTAATGGTAACTGATCATCCCAATTACCTCCGAAATCAATTACACAAGCTCTAAGCATGTCCTCCGTTGTTTGAATTGTCCTTCCGCTTTGTCCGTGTGTTTGAGGATGATAAGTTGTGCTTAGGTTTAACTTGGTTCTCATTGTTTTTTGGAAACTTGTCAAAAAATGAGAGGTAAAACAGCTATCCTGTAACACCCTTGTCATTATTTAATGGTTTTTGTAAAGTATACGACAAACAACATGTAATTATGACTACATATACTTTGTAAAAATACGAGTTTGTTTAAACTTTAGAATTTTAAAATAATACTACGTAACATAATTGAGTTCGTCGTTTAAAAGTTACGACAAAACGACATGCGGAAGCTTTTATCTTATTCGTGTTCGGTTCTCCGTTGAGCTTGATCGTCCTCCGGTAACTCTGGAAATTAACCTGTGATCGAAACCAACCTAAAAGTTAGTTTCGATACTTAAATAATAGCTTAAAACATGTACATCGCATCAAACAACAAAACAAAAATAATTTCTCAGATTTATGCCTCTCGCGCCACGCGAGAGGCTCAACTCGTTCTTTCGCGTGCCGCAACGCCTGTCGCGTGTTGCGCCCGGTTTCAGGTGGTCCCTCGCGTTCGTAATTTAATTCTCCATTTCATGGAGTCAATACCTGATATTAAACTTCTTCAAAAATTCAGATTTCAAGCTCTCGGCTTGAAATCCCTTTTCAACACTTTTGACTCGTTTACGATTTAATCAAAGAAACTTGTTAATTATCTTCAAAATGTCATGCAAATCACATTATATCAGTTTTCTAATATTCAAGGTTCAAATTACGGGTTCTTATGCAAATCTTAACCCGTTTTGCATATCTACTCATTTTGACCCGTTACGGGGTATTTAACACTTTTAAGCTTAATTCACGCTTCTTTTAGCTTACACCCTATCTCCATTTTATAAATATCCCAAGGACTCAATTAAAAATCCTTCATTTTGCGACGAAGGGCTTTCGCCAATAATTGACCACGATATCGTTTCTAACTACAATACAAAATATGCTTACCTGGCTCGGATCAACATATTGACCCGTTTAATACCTTGCGTCCATAATATGCTAATTCATAGCACCGCTAAATCATAACCATTTTATCCTGTGGACATAAGACTCGACAAGAACTTATTAGTCATTATTTGTCTAGTGGTATCTACATTACCATTTGATCCGTTTGGTCTAAACAATTTAAACACTTTGCGCTTGTATTGGAATGGTATCTATTTACCATTTCATTAAATAACTAAATTCAGATTTCTCACCTCTTTAACTATGTCTCTTAAACCCTTTTTCTTACGAATTTAGCCCGACATGACTTATGTCGCTTAAGGTGGTTTTATATTTCAACTTTTACCTATTTGTTCGTGACTAAATCACCGTTTCCCCTTTTTACTCGTTTAGGCTTACTTATAAAATAGCCGTTCGAAAACCCATTTTTATTTATGTCACTTCATGACCATTTTGCCTCTTTATCATAAAACATGGTTTTTCATCATTAGATATGCTCCGACCCGTATTGTTTCGTGTCGGAGCCATATCATGAATATGATCTTAATCGTATAAGAAAATTTTAGAACAAACACATATTCTACAAAAAGTGTAAGTTTCACTTACCTTGCATCCGGTTATGTCCTTTTTCCGCGTACTCGATCCGTTTAACCCGCTTCTTTCCCAAGTCTTCATCTAGCTTGTCTAGAGTCAAACTATCATCATCACAATTCGTAAGACGGTTAGATTAGTCATAATCGTTTACGACTATTCCATCCTACGGGTTTTATGTCGAATTTATCATTCGACCATATCAAAATTATCATTCGATCTAATCATTGGTCGGTTTGAATTTTTAAAAGTCAATTGACTTATCAACATATTCAAATGCACATTTGGTTCATTGAACTCACTTAGGCATATTTCATCCGAACTCTTAATGAAATCAAATTTTGCACACAACCAAGTAGACCGCGATTTCATTTAGGCATTTCATATCACTGAAAATGGGCTGTTTTTTGTGACTTGTTTAACCTGTTTACAAGTCTTCAAAAATTATTGATTTTTTATGTGGCGTACCTCTCGGAGGGTTAGGCCTTGTGTTAAAATTTCAAGATCTAACTCTTTATCAAAAATTCGTAAAAATTCATTTACTATGCTGCAATCAGATTCGTCACTTCTGACTGCAGCTTACGGAAAAATTCATTTAAAATTCCTCGTTTATCCGATTGACGAAATTCCAATTGAAGATTCTTTTAATCGCTTAAAACTATCTACAGTAAAAATTTGAGATCATAACTAAATTCCTAAATTGAGTTATGACATTCGTAATGGGCTGTAAATTCTGCCAGAAAACACAGCTTGAACCTTCGATACGGAAAAGTTCATAAAATGCTCAATTTTCGTCGAAAAAATGCGATTCCAGTGGGGTTTTAAAGATATTTCCTGGAATTACATTTTAGACTCAAGAAACACATGTTTTTGTCAAGTTTTGTTCAGGTTACAGCCAATACAATTCAGCTGTAAATTCTGATCAGGAGCTGTTTGAATTCAGCTTTCAATTTAAGCATGTTCTTGACATCATAACACTGTTTTCAGCAATTAAAACCCTAAAAACATCTCATACATGAATTTAGCATCAACAAAAATCTGAATTTACTTGAGCTAAGCATGATTTCAACATATACTTGTCTAGGGTTTACTCCTAAACACTACAATGTTCCTATTTCATCTACATATCATTCATGCATCCACAGATTTTGAATTCCCTAAATTCATGAGAAATTCAAGTAGAGAGTTTTTATCAAATTTCACATACCTTATGATCTCCTTAACTTGGTGATCGTTTCTATGTATTCGTGCCTTTGATTCGAGCCCGATTTGGCCTTCAATTTTGATCATCTTGCTGAATTTAAGGTTTGAGGAGAAACCTGGTGTCGCCCCTGTGTTTAATTCGAACCAGACACACACACTAGTGTGTGTTTGGTTTTTAATTTTATTATTTTAATTATATTAAGTTCCAAACTTGACAACTTTGGTCCCCCATCTATTATTTTGTTTGTTTTTAACTAGAACCCCACCTAATTGTTCTTAACATTATCCCCTCTAATTAACTAAGTTAAATACTCCTAGTTAATTTAGTGGGTTCGGGGAACTTATGACTAGGCTTATTTTAAGTCCCGTTAACTCGGGGCTCTTATAAACTCAATTCCTTAAAACTTTGATTCGCTTGTATTTAATATTAGGATTTCTTATTTAAATCCAAATATTTACCGGGTTATTTTTACCACTAGCGGTACTTTACCCGTCTTTTAGTATTAACGGAGTTTGATTACCAAACTCGTTTTCGGGGTGTTACATATCCCTATCAGAAACAATTGATAAAGGAATTCCATGTAATGAAACTATTTCATTTACATATAACTTAGCTAGTTGTTCCATACTGAAAGTTTCCTTCATTGGTAGGAAATGAGCTGACTTAGTTAGCCTGTCTACAATCACCCAGATTGTATCATTACCTTTTCTTGTTTTGGGTAATTTGGTAACAAAATCCATTGTTATTAATTCTCATTTCCACACTGCCATTTCTAATTGTTGCAACAAACCTGAGGGTTTCTGATGTTCGGCTTTGACTTGGGAACATGTTAAACACTTAGAAACATAAGATGCTATATCTTTCTTCATTCCTATCCACCAAAAATTTTTCCTTAAGTCCTGATACATTTTATCATTTCCAGGATGCATCGTATATTTAGACTTATGGGCTTCTTCTAATATACGATGACGTAGATTTCCTAATTTAGGTATCAACATTCTTTTCTTATGGAATCTCCAAATTCCATCTGTTCCTTGTTCTAGTTCCTTAATCATTCCTTTCAATTTTTCAGAATCATCCTTGATTACTGATTCTTGTGCCTTTCTAATATGTTCATTTAAATCTACCTGTAGATTTAGTTTAAGAGAACGTACTCTTTTTGGCTTTTCATGATACTTTCGACTTAAAGCATCAGCCACTACATTTGCCTTTCCTGCATGATACTGGATATTACAATCATAATCACTAAGTATCTCCATCCAGCGTCTTTGCCTCATATTCAACTCCTTTTGTTCGAAAACATACCTTAAACTCTTATGATCAGTGAAAATGGTAAACTTACTGCCATAAAGGTAATGTCTCCAAATTTTCAAAGCGAAAATTATCGCTCCTGATTCTAAATCATGGGTTGAATAGTTTTCCTCATGATTCTTAAGTTTTCTAGATACATAGGTTATAACCTTTTGACGTTGCATCAACACACATCCATAACCTAGTTTAGAAGCGTCACAATAGACTACAAAGTCTTTAGTTCCTTCTGGTAACGCTAGTATGGGTGTGTTGGTTAGTTTTTGCTTAAGAATTCTAAAGGCTTCTTCTTGTTTTGGTCCCCATTCAAATTTAACAGATTTACATGTTAGCTTAGTTAAGGGATTGGCTATTCTAGAAAAATCTCGAATAAATCTTCTATAATAACCAGCCAATCCTAAGAAACTTCTAACCTCGGTTGGTGACTCAGGGGTTTTCCATTTGGTAATTGCCTCGATCTTGGTGGGGTCCACATGAATTCCTTCATTATTGACTAAATGCCCAAGAAACTGTACCTGTTCTAACCAAAACTCGCACTTTAAAAACTTTGATAAAGCTTTTCTTTCCTCAATAAACATAGAAGTGCGTGTAGATGCGCTGCATGTTCCTCCTTACTCTTAGAGTAAATGAGAATATCATCTATAAAGACAATTATGAATTTATCCAAATATGGCTTACATATTCGGTTCATCATGTCCATAAATGCAGCTGGGGCGTTGGTTAAACCAAATGGCATGACAGTAAATTCATAATGGCCATACCTTGTTCTAAATGCGGTTTTAGGAATGTCCTCTTCCTGCACCTTTAATTGATGATATCCTGACCGTAAATCGATTTTAGAGAAAAATCGAGCTCCTTGCAACTGATCGAACAGATCGTCGATTCTCGGTAATGGGTATCGATTCTTAATCGTAACTTTGTTCAATTCGCGGTAGTCAATGCACATACGCATCGATCCGTCTTTCTTCTTAACGAATAAGATAGGTGCTCCCCATGGTGATGAACTTGGCTGTATGAATCCCTTCTCCAGTAGTTCGTCTAACTATTTCTTTAATTCTTGCATTTCTGCAGGTGCCAAATGGTAAGGTGCTTTGGCAATTGGTGTGGTCCCTGGTAGCAGGTGGATTCTGAATTCAACTTCTATGTCTGGCGGTAATCCTGGTAATTCATTTGGAAATACATCTGAAAACTAAGATACTACAGGAATATCTTTCACTTCTTTTCCTTTAGTGTTAGTGATTATGGAAATCAAATACACTAATGATCTTTTTCTTACATAACTGGTTGTTTTCATCACAGAGATGAATTTCGTGGATCTAGAGGGCTTATCTCCTTTAATTGTGATCTTTTCACCCCTGGGTGAATTTACTTGGATTGACTTTTGATCACATAGAATACTAGCTTTATTGGCTATTAACCAATCCATTCCTAATACAACATCAAATCCTGCCAGATTCATTGGGTAAAGGTTTGCACTAAACTTTTGATTTAAAAACTCTATTCTTGCCCCCTGCAAGATTTTAGAAATCTTAATGGTTTCTCCATTTGCTATTTCTACTAGACATTCTTGCGGGAGTTTAGTTAATGGTTGATTGAGAAGTTTGCAAAATGAAGTATTAATAAAACGTTGGTTCGCACCAGAGTCAAATAATACTTTAGCAAAAACGTCATTAACTAAAAACGTACCGGCTATCACGTCCGGAATCATCTTAGCTTTTTCCGCAGTTAGAACAAATGCCCAAGCATTTTTAGTACTCTTGTTGTTCATGGCTGAAACTAGTTTCGGACAATTTGGCTTCATGTGACCCTTTTCTCCACACTTGAAACACATTCCGTTATTGGGTTTCTTTCTACAATCTTCTTACTTGTGTCCTGGTATCTTGCAGAAATTACAGTAGGTGGAGCATCTTTCTGAATGCTTCTTCTTGCAGGCCTTGTAGTAGGGTGCAAAGGTAGAACCTACATTTTTCCCACGGTTGGAATTTCCATAACGAAATTCTTGGGTAAGCCTTTGAGCTAGGTTCCTTCTTTGATCTTCTTCTCGGGTACGAATTAACTCATCAGTCAAGGTATTTGCTAGTTCTACAGCTTCTTCTATAGTTTGAGGTCTAGCTGCCTTGACCACATGCCTAATCTCACTGATTAATCCCCAGATATAATGGGAGATTAATATTGGTTCAGGTGAAGCAAGGGTTGACACTATTCTAGCATATTCAAAAAATAATGTAGTGTAACCCTTACTATCTACTACAGTCATTCTAAGGTTTAAAAACTTATTTTCTATCTGTTCCTTTTCATTGGGATGGCAAAATTTCATTTCCACCATATTCTTAAACTCCTCCCATTCCATATTGTAAACCCTGTCACTTCCCCTAGACTGGAGGATAGTGTTCCAACATTCTAGTGCTGAGTTCTTAAACAAATTGGAAGCAAACATTATCTTATCCTCTTCTGCGCCATTGCTTATTTTTAAGACTGCCTTAGTCTTTTCTATCCAGCGTAGAGCTGCAACGGCCCCTTCATTGCCTGAGAATTCCATTGGTTTACAAAACCAGAATTCTTTATAAGAACAACCATAAGACATGGTTCTTCTTCTTTTGGGAATGGGCACTTGAAGTATGGGTCCATTGTTTACGCTGTGTTCTGGTTTAATGGGTCGCTTGCTGCCATTGTTACTTTTATTATCTGCTTCCCTAACCGTTTTGATAATATATGGCATTGCATCTATTATTCCTTGTGCCACTATGTGTTAAATGGCACTGTTATCCAGTTGGTTTCCATTATTACCGTTGTTCGGATTATCGTTATTCAGGTTATTGTCATTCTGGTTTTCCTGGTTCACTTCGTTGTCCATCTGAATTTTTAAACATTTGCCACATATTAATATCACAAGATAATATCTAATCAATCACACAACACGCATATTGATCAAAATCGTCGAACATTGCGACTTACTCTATTTTATACTATGCATCCATATATATTACAATACAACTGAAATTGAAATTACACTACTATTAGGTATCCATAACTATGGTTTAGATTTTTTTTTCAAACATACACACATATTATATATTATTATTATTACTATTATTATTTTATTATTATTATTATCACCGTCACTGATATGGGTTCATCCAGAACTCCATATTACGCTCGTCATACTTCCAGACGAGTCGTTCTCCAATCTGCCTCATCCTCTCACTACCTTCTAAAATCTCCTCACCAAAGGTTCAGAGTTCTTGCACATTTTCTGCATTCATTGGGGGTGTAGGGGCTGGTACTGGGTTTGGGAACTGGGGTATGGGTTCTTGATAAGGATAAGGATTCTCTAGAATTTCCCTGATGTAATGATCGTTATCATAGTAGGGATCTAGAGGGTCCAAGTCTGGGTAGGCTGCTAGGTTTGGCATGGGTTCATTTTCTGGTATTGGGTAACGTTGCTGGTAATCCCTATGGTCGTCAAACCACGAGTCGTTGTCTGGGTCTAATGGATTGGGTACTGGTATCCTAGGTATCTCGGTGAGGTCAAAATCAAGCATTGGGATTTGATTTTCTGGGTTATTCTCCATTTCCATTGGTTGTGTGGGAAACAGTGGTAAGGGCGGGGGTACTATGAGTTGCTCTAGGTTAGGGTCAGCAGCTGTGGTTGCTAGGATATGGAAATTTGCTAGACTTCTATTTAGCATATCCTGGGTGTGAGCATCTGTTTTTCTCTTGGCGGTTGCTACAGCACGTTGTTGTAACTTTTTCATTCTCTTCCTACGTTCATGCGCTCCTCTACTGAACCGTCCTCTCTTTTTAGGAGGGAATGACTCTTCAGACTGAGCCTAAAACACGAATATCCCATCTTCATTGTCAGCTGAATACCCTGAGAGGGCAGGCTGTGAAGAGGTGCCTTCGCTCCTAGGTGAGCTGGACAACCGTCGGAAAGTCCTTGGTCGCTCATACTGTAAACTAACAAATAGTCAAATAACACACAACAATTAAATACAAATATGCACGTAGTTCTGTAATTTATTTCCTAACATTTTGAATAATATCTTGGTGTCAGCAGAACACTTCTGTGGCTGAATCAGTGGCTTAGCTCTGATACCACCTTCTGTCGCAACCTCCGTCCCCTATACTACCCGGGAACGGGCGGCCGCGGCCAGTTTCAGTGGTATCGATGTTTATCATTTTGGCAGCGGAAATTACATCAGGACCGTAGTTAGGAAATATTTTATCAGAGTAAAATACCAAGCTTTTATAATATTAAACATATGGGAAAATTCCAAGTTTCAACTACACACATTTTTTTAGGGATAAAACCATATTTTATTTAAATAAAACATCTTTTTATTTTAGGTAACTTTATAGCCACATTTTGTTACCAGAAACGCGTTTAAAACATTTTGTCAGTGGGAAATACTGGTGAGTGAATCCCAGTTTAATCAAGATAAGTAAAAACCATTGTACAGTATTGAGGGCGGTCGTGCAATTACATTTGTTTCCATCTACTTTAATTACCACCGACGGTACTGTTAACCCGACTTGTGGTCATGTTACTTCTCACAATGTAGTAACAAATTTTGTATACAAAACCCCAACATACCGACGATAATTATAGAATACAAATACTCAATCACTGTTTAATATAATGTTAATCATATGAGGTATTGTAAAAACAATTTGCAGAAAGGAGATTACTCACATTGCTGTCTTATGGTTTTCCTTTAGGATTTCCTAGTGATTATCTATTAATTACACAAATGCACACGTGTTAGTATAATAACCCAATATTTACATTAGTAATACCCTCCCCGAGACGGCATTCCAATGACTACGTCGGGCAGATCCATGACAGTCGTTACGGAACCCTGGATCAATCGGGCAGCGTATCTAATACATAACCGGGGTTATGATATAATGATACTTACAACGAGGCAGGGCTTCGTTAATTAGGGGGGTATACTACCCGAATATAGCTTCTACACTTATGAAATTCAAGAGAGAAAGAAACTATGAACGATTTCAGCTGAACGGCCGATCCCCTCTATTTATAGTGTATGTCTGACACTTGGTCGCGCCCCGCGAAGGTTGTAGCCAAGGGCTACGCGGCCCGCGAGGGTGGCTTGGGTAGGCCCTAGCTGATCCGACTCAGACCCTAGCTTCGACACAACACCCGACACGTGGCGGCACCGGGTGAGCTCTGATGGCTAGCTGCCGCGCCCCGCGTAAGACCCTTAAGGGTTTTTCGCGGCCCGTGAGCAACAATAAAAATTGATTTTTATTTAATATTTAATTATATAAGGGTATTTGGGCTCGGTTTTCGCAATTGGGGTGTATTTTAAGAAATATAGGGACACTTTAAATATATTAGGGGTGTCAAAAATTATTTAGGAGGGTTGTTATAATGTTCCTACAAAAATATCACAATCCTATTTAATTGTCTTTTATAGCTCAACATACAAAGTCCTCGTCTATTTTCATTTAAGTGTTGCTTCATGAAATATTAAATTATAAATATTACGTCCTATTTAATTGTCTTTTACAGCTAAACATACAAAGTCCTTATCTATTTTCATTTAAGTTGTTTCATAAAATATTAAATTATAAATATTACGTTTGGCTAATATCAACTTATAAATCTAACCATGTTTAAGTATTTACATTTCTTCTTGTCTTATGGTCAATTTCATATAATCATTTTAGCTCGTTTCATCCGCTCATTTTGCACATAACTATCTATAAAGCTCTTTTACGCTAAGTATAGCTTAACACACTCAAAAACACTAAAAACTAACAAAATAATATACAAAACTAACACATAAAGATGTTGTGTTTATCAGCACAACACTTCACATCCCCATACTTATCTTTTTCGTCCAAAAAAAATATTTGCAAGGAATCACAATCCAATCATATACAAAACTAACACATAAACATGGTGTGTTTACCAACATATCACATCCCCACACTTAACTTTTTTGTCCCGAAAAAATTATTTGCAATGTAATCACAATCAAACCATTGGTTCTCAATATTCCAATTATGTTATTAAAAAAATCTAATCACACATTAACTAAGATTGTAGGTATATGGTCCACCTAAACCCAAGCGTCGATTTCTAAGCCCTCATTCATGATTCATTAAGTTTAAGTGCATTATTCAACTATGGATCATACAATCAAAAACCACAAAGCTACCTAATCTCGCTTCAAGCTTATTAAATTAAAAGATTATTATCTTCGGTCTTATATAAAAACTCTTATGTAATTCCGATTAAATTTATGATGGATAATGGATGACGATTTTGAGCTTTAACATGCTTTTGCTTATGCTTCACTTAGAGGGTATACCCCCACCTGAGTCACCATCCGAGTGGTTAATACCATAAGCTTCACATATTTGTCTCTTTTTTAACTAGACCTAGAGGATATGTGCCACCTGAGTCACCATGGCAGTGTCAATACCATAGGCTCTGTTATTACACATCTTGCGCAGTGAGCGAATGAATGAATAACTTTTTTTCGAGCGCCACCATTTTCGGATGTATTTTCATAAAAAGAAAAAGGTGTGCCATGTAAATGGAATACTTATAGGTTTATACTTATAACAATACCCCTTATACTATAAAGAGTTTCAGTTTTGCTATAGCTCCTAAGCTAGATGCGTTTTCGATCTTTTAATTATCTCATATATATATATATATATTGAAAACCAACGACCAGATTATACCTATCATCTCCCATTTTGTTTGCAAAACTTTTGCAAGACATTTTCAAAAATTTCCTTTTTTTTTTGAATATTTTTAAATTTTCTATTTTTTTTCTTTTTAGACACTATTCGCCCCTCCCCACACTTAAAATCTACATTATCCCTAATGTGGAAAAAAGCGGCTCAAAAATAAAAGAAAAATATATGTACAAAAGACTGGAACATACTCCCCTGGTTAAAGCAACAGGATCCTCGTGAATGTTTCAATGTGGCCGTATAGCATTTCATTCGCGGTTGCGTTCAGCAAAACTCGGTTTGACAAGCTCTATCCATGTTTCAAAGAGTTCACCGGTACAAACGCAAACAAGACACCCGAGCGTAATACCGGACTAAACAAAGGAAACAAAAGAAATAAAATATCTTTGTATTTTTTGTTTTAAATTTTTTTTGTTGTTTTTTTTAGTTTAAAGAAAGACAACTAGCTAACACTAAGCGCACTGATTCCCCACCAACAGCGCCATTTTGATGACTGTCGTTAAGGTCATGCAAAAACCTAACTAAAGTAAGTAGATAGCGTAAGTATGGTATCCATGGAGAATTTGTGCATTGTGTTTAGGTAGATTATCTAATTAATTAACTAAGAAAAGAGTTATCAGGTTGAAAAGAAGTAACCCCTATCCGGAATCTCGATTACCCATTTGAAAACAAAAATTTGTTTACCAATTCATAACACCACATAGACATGACATTGGAATTAATGATATTGATTAATTGTTATGGATAGTTTTTAAAACTCACTATAACAACCTAATTACCCGTTTGTTTATACCAATTACCCACCAATTTACCAACCCGCTAACGATGCAAGGAAATCGCCAATACGCTTGATAAACAATTCATATATAATAAACGTTTCACAAAATCAACACAAGTGATCAAGATTTACTAGTTAATAAGAATCAGAAAAACAAAATTTAATGTGAAAATCTAGAAATTAGTCATCTAAGGAAAGTCACAAGAGAAAACCTACTCTATGTCACCCAACGAGCTACTAGGTTTTGTCATCAACTGAACAAGTTATAAAGCAAGAACTCAAAACACATGCAAATAGTTTAAATAAACCAACATATTAAATTGTTTATACGACGTTGTCAATGTCAAAAACAAATCCAAATATAAATAAAACTGAGAAAAGTGTCAAACCCTACGAACCGTATGCTTGAAGAAAGCCACCTAGCTGCTCATGCTTGAACCATGTACAACCGCCAAAAGGCGGCTGCCTTCTATGCGTCCCACTTCCCCCAAAACTGTCGTCTAAAAAAATGCATCCATTAACTTTCGTTCCCTCGAAAATATATATACTTTGGTTGTGCGAAAAAGCCTTCCTTTATTTCCCTACTACACCAACTTTCCCCGTTCCATTGTGAAAGTATGGCCCAAATAAAACTTCAGCCCACTTAATGCTTTAGAAACCCAATTATCAATTTATAATTTGTAAAACTCCAAACCCTTTAATTTAGCAATTGAGTCACTTGACTTGAAGTTCTTGCAAAAACATCACAATCCTATTTAATTGTCTTTTATAACTCAACATCAAAGTCCTCATTTATTTTCATTTAAGTTGTTTCATGAAATATTAAATTATAAATATTACGTTTGGCTAATATCAACTTTTAAATCTAACCATGTTTAATTATTAATATTTCTTCTTATCTTATGGTCAATTTAATATAATCATTTTAGCTCCTTTCATCCACTCATTTAACACATAACTATCTACAAAGCTCTTTTACACTAAGTATAGCTGAACACACTCTAAAACACTAAAACTAACTAAATAATATACAAAACTAACACATAAACATGGTGTGTTTACCAACACATCAGAGGGTAAATTGACTGTTGTTGACTTTAACATGATTTCGAAGATTGTTTCGTAAATTTGTCAGGGTTGTGTTATAACTTATATATATAATGATCATAATAAAAGAACTCATAACCCTAGACAAACTTAGAGTTTCTTTGGACGAAATTGGAGCTTAATAATCAGAGATTTGAAGATTCTGAAGCACGTTTTCATCATGGGTAAAGATACGAAGATCTAGGATTGAATATTACGGGTTCTGTCTTCTGATTTTTCTAATTTTCTATACTTTTCCATTAAAAGTATGTTTGGCACTTGTTTTATGATTTTTCTTCTTCTTCCCACAATGATTCTTGGCTAGTTACCTTAACAACTAACTAGGAAGGATGAACACATGATAAACTTGTGATTTTTATTGGTTTTAGACATTGTTTATGGATTATTAATGAAGTAAAGACTTAGTAACTTTGATTGATATATATGCATATCTCTACTTGCCTGATTTCATGTTTATTATCTTCACATCATAACCAATTGTGCTTTTGATTTTTATGGTAATTGGCCAATATACCATAGGAGTTATATTCATGAATCAAGTAGGTCTAGGTGTTCAATACAAACCAATCATTATCGTGTAGGATTCCAACCTAGGTACGTAGTCACTATATCATCATCTGAGAAAAATCCAAGTTCCAAGTTGCGTCTTAGTTCGGTTAATTGGTTAGTCTTTAATCAATTGCAATTTAGGATATTAGAAAACCCCCTCTCAAAATATAAAAATAGTTTAATCGTGTTAGTCACTAATTCTAGTGAGTCTAGTTTACTTAATCAGAAGAGTCTCGTGGGTTCGATTTCCGGACTTACTTAGCTTTACTAGAGTCGATTGGCTCACTTGCTGGTTAGTAGTAAGTAGTTTACTTTTAGAGAGTCTAGAGTTTAACTTAGTATCTAGATTAGGGTAATTTAGTTGATAAATATTAAACTACTTTTAAAACATCAGGGGCATTACCTCTTTGAACCCATGAGATTCATGGGTGACGGAAATCATATTAGTCATGAACCAGCGCACACTTTTCAGCTCCTAACTTTATTTCAGCTCTTAGCTCTTATACTGATATATATTCTCATTTCCCATTGGTCATAGTTAACTCCAAATCAACTGAAATAAGTAGAAAACACTAAATCAACAAGTAGCAGTGGGAGATTAAAACATAAGTAAAAGCATGGCACCTGCCACTCCACAATTGAACTCAAACACCAACACCATAATCCAATTAACAATGACCCTAACGGGTTGTTTGGCAACTTCTGAATGGTTAAGTGCTGAACCAGTAAGAGGTCTGAATCATTAAGTGCTGAACCAGTAAGAGGTCTGAACCATTAAGAGCCAGTATAATGCTTAACAGTTCAGATGCAAACGTTTGACCAATTCAGAGTAGAGGTCTTAACCATTCAGCCTCTTTATAATGCTTAATCATTCAGAGGCAAATGTCTAAACCATTCAGACATCTGCTACCGAAACGAACAGTCTGAAACATTAAGTGCTGAACCAGTAAAAGGTTTGAACCACTAAGTGCTAAACAAACAGCCCCTAAGAGCAGTAAAGTAGGGTTGTTAGGTTGTTAAATCGTAAAAACCGTGTATAATGAACGATACTTGTATCAGTTTTTTGTTCTTTTTTATTATCATAATACTATACTTAACTTTTATCATTTTTTTCTTTTATAATTTACAAGATACGATTTCTTGTAAAATTTCGGGTATGTCGTTGCGACATGCTTATTTTTATCAATATTTTGGTAGAAAAAAACTTCAAAACCAAGTTGTAATTAGTAATGTACAAGTATCTAAAGCACAAACGTTTATGTTAATAAAGCTACCTCACATTTAATTTTTTTTTTAATAAACACAATTTATCTTTCTGTTTTTGACTTATATAAATTATGATTATACAAAGTGATTACTTTTGTCAACGTTGTGAGGAAAGTTTTATGCAAAATCGAACGGGTCAAATTTATTAAATTGTTTGTTCTTTACCATGACAAACCGTACTGATATCGTTCGAACCACTTCGAAAGCAATACCCATATTCGTTTTTATGGTTTTGCGGTATAATTTTGTTCTGATTTTAGCCTTAACAATATTGAAAACGGTGTTGTATAGAAATATAGATTCGATTGTTGTATGATGAGCTATGGCGAGTGCCGGTAACTTACCAGTATCATGATAAACCGAACTGATTCTGACCAAACGACATCGGTACGGATATCGGTATGAGAATCGTTACCGATATTCATTTTATGGTTTTCAACCAATTCAAAACATGTATCGATACCTTTTAGACATGTCACAACTTTATTTTTTGAGTTTTCTCTTTCGATTATTATTCCGAGTTTCGGTACCAAAATGATAACAACTGAATCCATGTCGTGTAGTGTGAGGGCCCACTAGTTAGTTGTTAAAAGTCTTTGATGGTCTTAGAAAGAACAACGTTTACCTATGAAACTCTTTTGTTTTAAATTCAACCAAACATGTGTTTCATGACATGACTAAACCTTTTATTTTAAATGC
This sequence comes from Helianthus tuberosus, assembly GCA_030545235.1. Lineage (NCBI taxonomy): Eukaryota > Viridiplantae > Streptophyta > Magnoliopsida > Asterales > Asteraceae > Helianthus > Helianthus tuberosus. The sequence goes on from JARYGA010056660.1 coordinate 59,426, forward strand.
AACTAATCATATATTTAATGACATGACTAAACCTTTTTAAATTATTTTCACTTTTCACGACAAAAGAAGTTACGTCTGGGGTACTAAAAGCTTTTATCCTAAAGGCCACCAATGAAAATGTTAAAACTGAATGGATTACTGATGGAACTTAGAGCATCTTGATCGTGCTAAAGTCGCCATGGACTCCCATCACCGGCCAGGGAGTGTTGGCTCCACACACAACTAATTTGGTTTTTAGAGGCTGTTTGACAACTTCTGAATGGTTAAGGGGCTGTTTGGTAACATCTGAATGGTTAAGTACTGAACCAGTAAAAGGTTTGAATCATTAAGTATTGAACCAGTAAGAGGTCTGAACCATTAAGAACCTGTATAATGCTTAACTGTTCAAAGGCAAATGTCTGACCAATTCAGATTAGAGGTCTTAACCATTCAAACTCTGTATAAATCTTAACCATTCAGAGGCAAATGTCTGAACCATTTAGACATCTGCTCGTAAAAAAACAGTCTGAACAATTAGTGTTGAACCAGTAAGAGGTCTGAACCATTAAAAGTCTCATTAAGAGGTAAACAAACAGCCTCTAAGTGTTGAACCAGTAAGAGGTCTGAACCATTAAGTGCTGAACCAGTAAGAGGTCTGAACCATTAAGAGCTAGTATGATGTTTAACCGTTCAGAGGAAAATGTCTGACCAATTCAGATTAGTTGTCTTAACCATTCAGAGTTTCAGACTCAGTATAATACTTAACCATTCAGAGGCAAATGTCTGAATCATCCAGACATTTGCTCGCGAAACAAACGGTTTGAATCATTAAGTGTTGAACCAGTAAGAGGTCTGAACCATTAAAAGCCTCATTAAGAGGTAAACAAACAACCCCTTAATATTTTTTACATCGCATGTTTAGTGGCGGATCTAGAAGAGAGGTTGAGAGGTAGCATGGGCTTAAAAAAAATTGTTTTTGGGGTAGACGATACATAAAACGAAGAAGAAATAAAAGAAAATACTCTTAAAATTATAATTTCCCAAGAAAGCTAAGGGTTAGCAGGGGCTGACCCTCAAGATATACTAGATCGCCCCTGAGGAGGTCTGAAAACAAAAAAAAAAAGTCCCTTTGAGCTGCGTTTAAGATGCTATTTCTGATTGGTAGAACAACTTGTGTTTAATTTCTTTGAATTACAATTTACTTAAAAGGTGATAGAGACAGGTCATGTTGATTGGTAGAACAACTTGTGTTTAATTTCTTTGAAGTACAATTTACTTAAAAGGTGATCGAGACAGGTCATGGTCACATTTATTTCACATGCTCTCTCTTCATCATTTATAACGGTTAATGTCATTAAGACGCATTTTTCGCATATCAACACCATAATACCCCATATAAGGCTGCACGGTATGGACATTTAGGACGGTCCGTCCTCCACCGGCGCCGGCGTCGACCCCATCCCCCCTCCCCCCCGCGTCCTCCATCCCGTCCCGTCTTCAACGTCGAAGTTCAGACGGTGGCGACGATCCTCCAATGGAGGGCCCTCTTTGTTGTTTGTTTGTTTGTTTGTGTTAGTGACTTGTATATTAGGATTCAATACTTGTATATTAGGATTCAATACTTGTAAATAGGGCATAGAAATTAAAAATAAAAATAAAAAAACTAGTGGGGTAGGATCATCCTCCCATACCCTCTAGTGACCATCCTTGGGAGGACTATGACGTGGCGCCTACGTGGCGGATGGTCCTCCAAGGATGGAATGTCACCATACCCTCTAGCCTAATGGTTAAGGCGCATTAATACCCTTTCATTATTACCAGAGCCGTCCCCGAAACTTTCGAAAAAATTTAGGCCTCGTAAAAAAGAATTGGGCTCAAAATTGTGGTTCAGGGGAAATGAATTGAAAAAATAAAACTTTAGTAGTAGAGCCAAAACTTGAACTTGAGACATTTACATCATCTTAAGATGGTTTTTTTCCATTACACCATCAACACTTTTTTGCATAATAAACGGATGAATATATTAAATATATAATTTAATAAATATACAGAAGCTTATAAAGACTGTTCGGGCCCTGGTCATTACTTTCTATGTTTTTTCCTTCTCATTGGGCACTATTCTAAATATGTCCATCTTTTTCATTCCCCTATAATGTTCATGGGAAATAGTTTTGGGGCGTTATCTGTTGGAATTGAACCCTACAAAGGAACAGTTGATAAAGCCAAAACTGGATCAGATCAGTGGATTCATCATAAGCAGTTATTTGCATCAGATCTTTACCCTTGAAAGTGGCCCTAACATCTAATGACCTATAAGTACTGCTCTTCACAACAACTGCTGTTCCCTAAAGACTGTTGAAGATAAAGCACTGATGCTCAATCTACTGATATGGTTCAAGTACTGCTGAAGACACAAAGCACTGCTGGAGCTATAACAATAGAATGAAGAAGCAGTAGTTTAGTCTTGTATTGTATTTGTTTATTGTAATCAGTGGTTTATGATCAGTGTTTGTATAGGACAGTTTTTAGAGGTTGTTAGGAGGTTAGATGTCACTTTCATGGTGACGTCAACCAAAAGATGCTCAGTGGTTGTTCTGTACTATAAATAGAACAGTATCCTGTACTGTTCTGTCAGCTCTCTTCATCACCAAGTCATT
>JARYGA010056661.1:0-65104 GCA_030545235.1 Helianthus tuberosus
TGAAACGGAGGTGTGGTGGTGGAAGGGGATGGCGGTGGTGGGGAGTGGTGATGGCGGCAGGGGAGGTGACGGTGGTGGTGGTTTTTAGTGAGAGAGAGAGAGAGAGAGAAGAAATAGTCTGTTGAATGATGATGATGTTGATGAATATAATAAAAGCAAGGGTAATTTTGTAATTTCACATGGACTTAACTGAGAAAACTAACCCACATCCACTCCAGGGACTATCAGCGTAACAAACTGTCAAACCACAGGGACTATGAGTGTAATTTCCAAAATCTGGGGACTATAGCTGAAACTTTGCAAAACCACAGGGACTATCCGTGCATTTTACTCAAAAGATAATAATAAAAAAAATAGATCTTCAACATTTGAACATCATTTGACCCTTGTTAATTCGGTAGTTCAAATTCCATTTTCATTATAATAATTATTATATAATTAATATATGTTCATCTTCTCGTGATTTCCTACCACCTAATTCTCACATTTTTGGCTTTTCAGTTTTCACACTTTCAATAATCATTGTTTCTCACTCCCTCTCTAGGTTTCTTAATTTCATAATTTCTTATTCATTGATCCAACCGACAAAAACTTCAAATCTTGCTGTAAATTCATCAACACCCATCTCACCAATTTACATTTATTCAACTGGGTATTCTTCTTTTCGATGTCACATCATTGTGATACCCAAATCTTGAATTCTTGAATCTTTTTTTTCCATTTTCTCACACACCCAGTTCGTCCAACAACCCAGGTGATTTTATTTGGTTAAAGATTGAATCTTTTTGCAATTTTACGAACACCCAACTCAAGATTTGATCAGGGTATTTGATTTAGGGTTTGTATTGATCATATTGACCCAATTTGGAATCATAAAGGTAGGATCTTGATCTTATTTTGAGCAATGTTTTGAGAACAAAGAAGCTATGTGGTGTGAAGAACAGAAATGGATGTTAGATCTGAAAACAGTAGTGTACAGGTAGTGAGGTGGGCTAAGTTACCGGGTCAAGTGATCCAGAGAACCAGATTACAAGTGTGGTTTATTAGGGTTTGTTCCAGCATTTTGATTTGGACTTGTTTGGTTCAGCTTGTGAGTGTTGGTGAGCTTTGGCATCCAAAGTTTTTCACTGGGGTTTTTAACAATATTAATGTATCCACTAGACTGTCCTCTGAGGCCACAACCGTCGTTACAACGCCACCGCCTCTGCCACCGCCAAGTGAGTATCATACTGGTAGAATTAAAAGTTGTTTGGTTTGTAACTTTGTATTTGCTCATTAGGATGTTTTCTAGTACTGTATTATGTAGTTAAACCAGTTTGATACACTAATTGAAAACAAACAAGTTTAAAACATCTAGAAATTGCCTGGAATGGACGTACCTAGGCGCTTGGTTTTAAAAAACGCGTATGAGGCGTGCCTAGGTGTAGGCTTTCTCGCTTTGGAGGAGGTGAGGTGCACACTGTACAAAAAGCGCATTTGAGGCGCAAAAACTCTCTTCTCTTACAGGAAAAGTTTTGTGCATCAGGATGTAATACATATAGCGTTTTAGGTTGAACATATATGCAATTTATCTACTAAATTATATATAAGGCTTATTTATAGTTAAACTTTGGGTAGGTGATACTAAAAACCTATGAGAATTAAAAAAAATTGCATAAATAAATTTCGACTCGCGTACAAAAGGTGTGCTTTTGCGCTATACGCCCCTTGCCTTGGTTTTAAAAAGAGATAGGCGCAAAAGTTACGAGGTCTAAAATCGAGGCCCAAAGTGCAAAAGCGGTGGGCTTTTCGTACCTGAGGCACAAGGTTATTATATAATTTTTTATACATCCCATAGGTTTTTAGCTTCCTATACTCAAAATATACCTATAAATAAGGTTTTGATACCATTTTACCTACATGTACAAGCCAAAAAACCCAAGGTAAAACAATATTTCTGCATAAAAATGCCTCAGGTACATAAGGCGCCTCAGGCCAGAACCCCCCCCCCCCCCCCCCCCTAAAAAAATAAAAATAAAACGTAGAATCTGTGCCTTTTTGGCGCTTCTTGTATTTACTCTAGGCGCTGAGCGAAAAAGCCCCAACACCTGAGGCGCTTTTTAAAACAAGCTCGGTATGCCTCACACTTTTTAAACCAAGCCTAGGCGACAGGCTCACCCTTTGCACCTTGAGTGGGCCTTGAGCCTTTAACTACCTTTGGTACTGTGTTGAGATGGTAGATTCTATAGAAGACAACGATGGTGAAATGAGAATATTAAACCTGATACAAGAATCATTGTCTCTTTTCATGCACTAACTAACTAGATCAATCATTGATTGGTATGCCAAATTAATACTGTTAGTGGATACGGTACGAGAATCCCTTTTATTAGCAAATTATACCAATGTTTGGGGGGATTTTGTTTGATTATAATTCTTTTGTTGTGCAGGGAATTACATAAGTAACGGGTTTCTCAAAGTTTCTTGTAACGGTGGTTTAAATCAAATGAGAGCCGCGGTTCGTGGGTCTTCTTTTGCTTTCATATCTGATTTATTCTTACATCAGTTATGTTTGATTTCATACTGAAATTTGTCGTTTCAGATATGTGATATGGTGGCGGTTGCTCGTCTTTTAAATCTCACTTTGGTTGTTCCAGAGCTTGATAAGAAATCTTTCTGGGCCGATCCTAGGTAATGTTGTATATTTCTAATAATAACCGTGTCTTTACGGGCATGTTATATCAGACTTTCAGTATGTTTGAGTTATGGTGTTTGCTTCAGTGATTTTGAGGACATTTTTAACGTCGCACACTTCATTGATTCCCTAAGAGATGAAGTTCGGATTGTCAAAAGATTACCTAAGAGATTTAGCAAAAAGTATGGATACCATCCGTTACAGATGCCACCTGTCAGCTGGTCGAGTGAAAAATACTATCTTGAACAGGTTGGTATTTTTTTTAGAATTAGCATACCAATTTCAACTCCTGTTATTTGAATCTTATTTGCTATGCAGTTAAATCAGCGATATATCACCGACGTATCGGTTATCGATCCCCATGTAAAATATCGGTATCGATATTATCGGCGATATTGACCAATATATCACCGATTTTCTTGATATCAGTACCTTTCTTCTTAGTTCTACCATTTGTCTTTCTTCTTATTGCTGCTATTAGTGTTTTAAGTCTTAATTGTTAGTGTTATAGGTTAGTGTTTTAAGTCTTAATCAATTCCTACTTGCTACAATTGTTAGTGTTTTGCAAGTTGCAAAAGGTTAATTTGTTAATGGTAGGAGAATATCCTGAATTCTTAGTGTTAAATTGCTATATATATAAATTCTGCATGATATTGAAATTACCAATATCCCACCGTGATAACCTATATCTCAAATATCAGTCCTTGACCGATATCAGCCTTTTACCGCATTAACTGCTTAGCTTATTTGATGATTTGCTTTTCCTTTTTCACTATAAATCTTTGATTTAATCCCATTATATATTCCACGAGTGAAGGACTAAAATTTTTTGTTGTTGCATAATATGATTTCATGGTTCCAATTTTGTACTGAATTGCAGATTCTACCACTTTTTAACAAGCATAAGGTGATACACTTTAATCGAACGGATGCGCGATTAGCAAACAATGGGATTTCATTTCATCTTCAAAAGCTTAGGTGTCGTACCAATTTTCATGCACTAAAGTTCACGCCTTCTATTGAAGCTCTTGGGAATAAATTGGTGCACCTTCTTCAAGAAAAAGGGCCATTTCTGGCATTGCATTTAAGATACGAGATGGATATGTTGGCGTTTTCGGGTTGCACACATGGTTGTACCATTGAAGAAGCCGAGGAACTCAAACGGTTAAGGTAATGGTTTTATATATTATCTCAGTTTAAGAAACTAATGGTACAGTTTTTAGTTATGGTGGCGATTTCAACCAGTTTACTTATAAATGGGTCAAGTCCGTTACTCGGAGTAACTTACTCCGTTATGTTTGTATCTCAATGAAATACAGAATCAGTTTGAATTAGAGAACTGGTGCTTTAAGTGTGATATATAAGGCAGTTATGTGATCGCTTACCCCACTCCCTTTGAGCTCCCATTATATCAACCAAGCATTACATAAGTGCATTATGCGGTTCTCACAGTTTTGTTACTTAAAATTGGTTTTGTATTGAATGTGCCTCTTGATATAGGGTGTATTCAAATAGGGACCATTTCATCCACATGTGAACACACTATATTTATGCATATAGTGCATATTACTAACTACTATTCCTGGAACCACTAGGATTTATAGTGTGAGTCGTTGTAAGAATTGCTAGGCGCTAGTCGGCCGGTGGGATACAGACTAGCGATTAATCAGATTGAGATTTTTATATATAATCTTCAGTTTTATATATATACGCACACATTTTTATGTGTAATTTTTTTAGCAAGACAAGTTATAACCCCTCATCAGTTCATTTTTTAAGTAGACAAGATTAATCACCGAAATTTACATGGTTTGACCGGAAAATGGCCGTTAATTGGCCGGACTTAGTCCGGAACCGCTGATTTTTGGCTGATTAGGACAGCCTAGGGCCGCCATTGACAGTCTGGCAGTTAATTGGCCGATTAGAGGAAAATTACTTGGTGAACCTCTCACTAGCGATTAATCGGTGACTAATCGGATGCTAGTCGGGATTTTTACAACCATGGTGGAGTACCCTTTTTGGCCTGATCCGTCCATTATTCCTGACAAAGGAGTCCATTGAGGTTATGTTTTTATCTTGATTCTTGAACAGTTAAAAAAATATTAGCTTAGAAGGAAACATGTCAAAGGAGTTGAATAGGTCTAGAAAGTCGTGTATTTCTAATTCATAAAACCTTCTAAATCATACTAAAGAAATAATATAATATATTTAAACCATATATGTCTTGCTAATTATCTGAAAAACAATTTAACACTTTTAACAAAAAAGGTTGGCCTGGACTAAGTAGTAAATACCCTTTATGACCAGTTACCTGACCCGCCCATTTTTATGCCGGTTGTTGTTTTTAGGTATGCGTTCCCATGGTGGAGAGAGAAAGACATCGTGTCAGAAGAAAGGAGATCACAAGGTCTTTGTCCTCTTACACCCGAGGAGGCAACATTAATTCTACAAGCACTCGGGTTTGACCAAAACACACAAATATATATTGCTTCTGGTGAAATTTACGGCAGTGAAAAAAGACTTGCAGAGTTGAGGGCTACATTTCCTCGAGTAGTAAGTAACTGACTTTATGTTCCATTGAATTATATGATTGTCTTTAAGGTAATTAATCTTTTTGAAGTAAAGTTTTGACTGTTGATTGTAACATGTAAGGTGAAGAAAGAAACGTTATTAGATCCAGAAGAATTGAGACAGTTCCAGAATCATTCGTCCCAAATGGCGGCTCTTGATTTCATGGTTTCGGTTGCTAGTAACGTTTTTGTTCCGTCTTATGATGGCAATATGGCGAAGCTTGTGGAAGGTCACCGAAGGTATGGTTGCATGTTCGTATAAAGTATAATGCACACATATATAGATATACATATGGGTGTAAACGTGCCGAGTTGCTTGTGATCTACTCGAGATCAGCTTGCTAAAAGCTTGAATCGAACTGAGCCTGACTTATTTACTTAGGTGTAAAATTGCCGAGTTGCTTGTGATCTACTCGAGATCAGCTCGCTAAAAGCTTGAATCGAACTGAGCCTGACTTATTTACTTAGGTGTAAAATTGCCTAAATTGTTTTATTAAATGATCTATATTATTATTGTAGTTTGTATTAATATTGTTTTTCATCAGAACGAACACATTAACCTTTTATGTTTTGTTTTAAAACAAAGAGTAACATGCCATTTTCGTCTCTTTGGTTTGCCACTTTTGCAACTTCCGTCCAAAGGTTTGTTTTTCCGCATCTGTGTCCAAAAGGTTTGAAATCTTGACATGTTGATCTGAATCGTTAACTCCATCTATTTGACTCGTTAACTCCACCCAAACCCTTTAATCGTCACAAAAATGTCTAAAAAGACAAAAATACCCATGACTTAACATTAAAAAATGGATGGAGTTTAGCGAGTCGGATGAAAATGGCAATATTTCAAACCTTTTGGATCCAGATGCGGGAAAACCTCAGGGACGAAGACAAAAGGTGTTTGCAGATCAACACAGCTCTATATAGTTTTGTACCAAAAGATCACTTGTTTCAACTTGAAACCGTTCATAATGCACCTTGTATTAATGATTGATTTTCCAATCATTATAATTCAGGTACCTTGGCTTCAAAAAGACTATCCAACTAAACAGAAGAAAACTCGTAGAATTAATAGATTTGCACCAAAACGGGACACTATCATGGAACGAGTTCTCAAAAGCTGTGAAATCATCACACGAGGACAGAATGGGCCAACCCAAACATCGTACGATAATTACAGAAAAACCGAAAGAAGAAGACTACTTCTACGCCAACCCTGAAGAATGCTTCTGTGAGACGTCAAACTGTACCAACTCACAAGTTTCACCAGTAAGTAACACAATCCAATGATGCCTGATTCACAAACACGGTTTTAAGCCAACTGTCGTAGACGCAAATAGCAAGATCGCACGTAAGTGACATGGTTTTGAAACGGGTGTAAAGATACCGTTGTAGAAATATTTGTGGAGGTTGGCTGCAAATAGAAAATGGCTCAGAGTTGTTTGTACTTGACGGGTGTGTACAAAGGATGCACTGCGTGTAAGTCGTCTTTCTGGGCATAAAGATTTGTTCTTTTAATTTGTTATGTGCTTATTGTTTCTATAGTACAAAATGTATAAGAATGATTTTTTTTTTTGATAATTTTACCAAGATTATTCATGTAAGTTTTTCATATGTTGGCTCTTGTTTTCATAGATTAACCGGTTTAGTCATGGGTTCGATAGGTTCCACTTTCACTCAAACGAGGTCGTTGTTGATGTAAGAAAATACCAAAGATTTGTGTCTATCAGACTCTTCTTTAATTACATAGTTTAAAGATATATAAGTGTAAAATTATTATCTGTATATATAGTTTATTATCTTTGTGACCACCATCTGACGTGAGTAATAAACATAATATGAACATTATGTATTCTGTTGCAACGCGACCTAGATCGATTCATTACTGATTTTTGGATTCCACGTGAATTGAATCTTGTTTTTCATCCCTCCGAATCAACCCAAACACCCTTTTGTGAAAGGGAAACTTGCTTTGTACACATGAACCATGCCAGCGACTGGCACACCTTTAAACGACGAGTGACGACAAGAAACGAAAGAATGTATCACTAAGATGCCCAGTTGTTTAAAAGGTGGAAGGGTCGTTTCATTGATGAAAATACACCAAAACCATTTCTTGGTTAAAATCTTCTACCCGTTTCATTACAAAGGCCGACCACCCACAACCTGTTTAATTAAACCCGTTAACCCATTTTGTTACAACCCACAAGCCTAAAAATATGGGTTGTGTTGGGGTCGAACAATTCAACCCAAGACGGTTAACACCCCTACTAAAGGGTTTGATATTGAAATTATTTAAGTCTGTTCACGTTATGGGTTCAAATATAAAAGAAAATAGAGCTTCATGCAGGGAAGACCAATGTATAGAGCAGTGACATATGCAGGTCAATTATTCCATGTATTAGGCTGCACAATGAGTTAGAAGGCTCACTTCAGCATGTGGTAAGTGATAACAACATTGTCCGAACACACACTGTAAATGAAATCGCTATTATCAAAAAAATAACAACTGAACTCGGCGGCTATTATCATTTGTGATAAACCAAATTGCAACTCATCTTTCAAAGAAAGATCAGAGCATATAGATGTGAGCTGCAAGCATGATAGAAGCAGGGACAGTTAAGGTGGAGAAGATAAAGTAAACATCATAACACTGCTTGTTATAATCCGCAATGCAGGTACATGAGATTGTTATAATCTTGATTTTGTGAGTAAATATCAAGATCCACAAAGTTTATCCTTTATATTCCTCTCTAATAGCACAAATCATATTATAAAAACAAAGTTTATCTTTTATATTTCACACCACATCAAAGCCAAGAATCAGATCACACTAGAGTAATCTAACAACTCTTAACATTACACGTATATCATTATCAATTTAAAGTAACTAAATATAATCATGTCATACGGGCCGTATGATTTGACCCCTCATACAACCCATATGACCATTTTCACACTGTAATACGGCCCATATTGCCATTTTCTCCCTGTCATACACCCCATATGACACGTCAGTGGTGTCTTTTGTTTAACAGCAACGGGCAATTGATAGCAGAATGCAAACAGATTTCACTGAGTAATCTAACAATTCTAAGTTTCTAACATTGCATGTATATCATTATCAATTTCAAGTAACCAAAATAAAGTTCAAGACAGTACATTTAAAAAGCTAAACAGGATACAGAAGCAATCACTCATTTGATACCTTGTTTATCCTTTATAATCCAATATCGTAACCATAGTTATTAAAGGCGCTAGGCGCACAGGCCTTGCCTGGGGCTTAGGCGCAAGGCACAAAAAAAGCGAGAGAAAAGTGCGCACAATGAAAAAAATTTAAACTATTTTATGTATTAGAAAATTAATACTATTCTTTAAATAAAATAAATAGAAGGTATTATATAACATTTAATATCATCTATTTAGTACCAAAAGTTGTAAATATTAGTGTAGAAAAATAGTTTTCTTTAGATAAAAGTAGAAATCTGGCTAAAATCTTGCCAGAATTTAGATAATCTCCAGAATTTAGGAATCTTGTCGAAATCTGCGCCGGAACCATCACCTAGACTCCTAGAGAATTAAAGCGCAATTGCCTTGACTTAAAGTGCAATTGCCTCGCCTAGCTTGGAAAATAGGCCTAGGCCCAAGAGGCGATGGCTTTTAACAACTATGATCGTGACTCAAACAAACAAGTGAGTAAAATCCTTGATTTTGTCCGTTTAAAGGCATAATCGACCATGTAATCCTCCTTAATGATACTTATTTCAAAACTGGCTTTAAAAGGCGCTCGGAACAGGCTTAAACCGCCTCGTATATAAAAACAACCAGACAGATGAGAGATTACAAAAGGATTACTTGATAAAAAGGTTGATACGTATATGTAATAACGTAAAACAGACGAAAGACACACAATTTCTGGTTTCAAATAAAGCTTATCCGGATGTACATAGACTAACCTCGCGACTCTTTCAAGACCAAAACGCTTCAATCGCCTTTATGGAACCCAGGTTCCAAATTTCTCAAAATTTTTATATGCAAGTTTTCATCTAAACAATGACTCCCAAAACATTTCATAAAACCAAATGCCAATGATAATTCAAACAGCTTTCAGATAATATCAAGGCCATAAAATTGATCACACCAGAGTAATATAACACATGTAACAATTCTAACATTCCATGTATAACATTATCAATTCAAAGTATAATAAAAAAGTATTTCAAGATAACACATTTATAAAGGTTAAACAGTATAGCCAAGCAATCACTCATTTGGCTCTACACTACCAAAATTCATCATCTTTATTCCTAAAATCAATAAAATCAAGTAACACATCCTCAATTCTCATCTCAAATACCTTCAAAATCTATGCTTTTTCCTGTTCCTGTTCCTCTTTCTTCTCCGGTGAATTCGACTCATTCGACTCGCCCGCAACACCACTTTCTTTCTGTTGATCCAACTGCTTACTAACTTCCTCTTCAGCAGCCTTCTCAGCTTGCAAAATCACACCATAATAATCCTGATTAGCCTCCATACACTTCTTCAAAGCAGAAGTAGCCTCAAAACACTTATCCACAATATCTTCACCATTCTTTTCACCTTCTTCAACACACTTTTCCCAGTTAATAAAACTCTCTTTACACTCACCCCCCTTCATAAACAAGCAAAACCCACATTCACCTTCCTCTTCTGATTCTTGATTCCCATTTTCATCGGTTATTACATCTGGGTTTGTTGGATTTGTTGATTCTTGATTAGGGTTTTGGGTTTCTTGAGGTTTAGAAGGTTCGGTTGTGGGATCGGGTTGTGGGGTGGTGGGGGCGTCGGATTGGGGTGGCGACATGGTTGCGGTGACGGTGGGGTTAGGGTTTTGGTCGCCGGATATGGGGAAGGGGATGGAAATAGTTGTACCCATTTGGGGTTTCTTGAGGGTTTTGAAGTTAAACCCTTGGAAAAAAAAAGTCAATTTTGGGGATTATTATTTTGACTTTTGAGGTTTTTTTTTTATATGGATTATTACAAGTAACTTGGAAATCAAGAAACATTAGGGATAACTTGGAAAACAAGAAACATTTAGGATATTTTGAAAACCAACAAAACGAATTGTGTTACCCACTGCACAGGTGGGAAAAAAACGGTTGTAAAACTGTACCTATCTAAAATATTTGAAATCGAGTTTTATCGTCGGATTTTTTATGCCCGATTGCAGGGTATAGCTGGTTATAGCCGTTGGGGCTTCAAGTTTCGAAAATCTAGCTATTTATAACGGATTTATATCGGTTGGGGTATGTATTAAAAAGGAAAATTGACTTGGAATTTGGGGTTGTTACAATTAGAGTACAAAGTAATACAAGTGTTGAAATACATGTTAACATGAGGTCTTAAAAAATTGTATAAACCAATATTTATTTCGTCTAACTTATTACTTTTGTTGTTCTTAATAAGTAAGAAAACATCTTGATAAAGATACATACAATAATGATAAACATAATTGTTTGGTATACTTAATCACATACACACATAAATTTTTAGATTTCACCAATCTACTCGTTAATGTTATTACACATTTTTGTATATATACATAGAGTTGTTAATTGTTAAAAGAAACTTTATTTGTTAATAATCATTGTAAGCGTTATGTACAACAATGTTTGGTGACTTGTAACTAAACTCGTATCGAGTACTTCAAGTATAATATAGGTTTATTCTTTCCTATATTCATATCCCTTGTCAACAACAATTAAATAACACCATGCAATGATAAAAATTGTGTATTAAAAACCTACCCGACTTCTGTAACCCACAAGTAATACAATCTTAAAGATACGTAAAATGGTGAGACTAGAAGAATCACACCTAATGGTCTTCTGATAAGCTTTCTAGTGTTATAAGCCTGTGTTACTGTAGTATATTCTATTTTTTTGTGACGCCACATATTTCATCGGTGAAAATGGCGGTCAAAGTGATCGATTCCTACCACCACCGCCACCAAAATTGTGCAGTACATTGTGCCGGTAACCCATGTAGAGTTGAGTATTGTTCTTGTGCTATGTTTGGAGATGTTTCGATGATTTAAAATTTATAACACACATGTACTATGTAATTATTATGTATGTAATCAAGTGTACAACTTTGTTATATACAACCAAAAGCTTCATCTTGCCACTTCTCTTCATCTTCAATCTTAAATCTTTGTTAATCATAAATTCATAATTTATCGGATTTATTCAACAAAGGAGTAAACTAAACTATTAAACAGATGCAAAGGAACCGTTGTTTCAAACACAAAAGTAAACAACTTCAGAACAACCTGTGATTCTATGTCTATTATAGGATCTAAAATAAGATCGACACGGACCAGTGATCAACTGGTGGAACCATTCTGTCCATCACCGTCTCTAAGTCCACTGCAACAGAAGAAATGCGGCAGCTTGACTCTCCCACATACCCTGCAACAAAAACATACGACGTTCAGATAATGCTAACCATTTTAAGAACGAGATCATCTTCTCGGTTCCCTCTGATGCAATCCATCATTTGCAGATCAAAAGCTGCATATCAGAAACCTAAATCAGAGTTCTTACTTGCAACGAATGATCACCGGAATAGGTTTCAAAGCCTTGGGTCCGTTTCTGATTCCACGTTTGTGAGGAGAAGTCTGCATCATCAACCCAACTTATCTGAGCTACAATATCAACAAATTTAATTCTAATCCGGATTACAGGAATCTCAGGCTCCAAGAAACCCTTATATTATCAACAGACCAAGAAACCTAAATGGTTTTGTTTATACTAACAGCTTTTTTTTTTTAACAGAAAACTCATGATTTTTATTTATCAACTAAGGAAACAGGATTCTTAATTAATATAACTACTCATAGATAACAATATTTAGGGAAAAGATAACCCAGTGAAAAACATCTAAGATCAATAACATATAACGAATAAGGACGACAACGAAAGAGACATAGGTAATTACAGTATCATAATCAAGTATACATGTGTCTCATTCACATTGAATACCCAATACTTCTTGGCTTTGCGGGGATTGAATATACCCGTTTATGTACTTATTTGGTTAAACATGATCTTTTGGGATACCAATTAGCCGTAATCTAATCTTAAACTCACCTCGAAAATCAGCTTTAGATATCCAATTATCAACCACATTTCTATCAATTCTATAGCTTTAATAATTTCAAGCTTGTAACAACTTTACAATAAAGTTTATTATATCCAGTTTCTCACTATACCCGGTTTCGGGTACTTTTCAGGCCCGATTTGGGGTCCCAGGTTTCTTATGCATCTCTAACTAAACCCTAATACAAAAAACCCGTATATCAAACTCATCACAATCAAATTTGAGCAATGATGAAATATGCAATATCAAACTCAACCCAATTCGGATAATTTATCGAAATCTAAGATTCCAAGAAACCAGATATTATTAACATCACATAAACCCAAAACCCTAAACCATAGATGTCTATATTGACCGTAGCAAACGCTATAGCTCGCGCTACCTTGCGAAGCGGATTGATGGCGCTATTATCGCTATATAGGATTTTGCGAAAATAGGAGTTAACTGCCATTTTCGTACCTGTGGTTTGGTGGAAAATGCCACTTCAGTCCAAAAAAAAAAAATTGCGCCATTTTCCTCTCTGACATTCTCGAAACGTGCCATTTCAGTCCAAAAAATTAACACCAGTTAAAAAACTCAGTTAGCTCAAGGGTAAATTGGTCATTTTACATAGATTTTTGAGTAAACTGCAATTTTACCCCCTGGGGTTTAGGCCAATTGGCACTTTGACCCCCTCTAACGAAATAATTGCAATTTTCCCCCCCAACGTTGTTGTTATGTCGCAATATTACCCCCAGCTGTCTAATTCTGTTTAAAGTCAACATAAGTTATTAACGGTCAAAGGGTATAATCGTCTTTTCCACACTAGTTTTATATCTTACTCAACATAACACCCTAATATATCACACTCGCTAAAATCTTACCCCCCACCTATTAAGCTCTCCTTCGTTTCTTCTCCGGCGACATCAACTGCGATGTTCTTCTCCGGCGACATCTCCGATCCACCTGCAAATACTTCCGTTCCTTAATCTTCTCTCCCCTCTGCTTCTCCGCCGTAACGGATTCTTCAAACTCATCGTTTCTTGTTCACAATACTACAGGTGTACACAGGTTGTTGTTTTGTTAATTTTGATGTCTGGTGGATGTTGCCATCGAAATCAAAGTTAATTTTGAAGTTTGGCCCACTGATGTACAACTATTGACTCATGTTATTTGATCGATTTCATGGATTTTTAAGGCTTCCGGTTGAATTCGAAATTGAAATTCCGTTACGAGTCCCCATCCTCAGTAGTCAGTACTTCAATTTGCGGATTTTATTGGTAATTAACTTTGGAAACAAGTTGATGTTGACGTTGGTCATTTTCCTTTTTTTTTTACTTTTTATAGACCATGAAACAGTAAACTAAAATCATTAGGATTTTGTTAATTTTTAGTTTTTGCTTCGAATGAATACAGTTTAAACTTGTTAATTTTGACCTCGTTACAGGAAATTGGAAGATTTTGGATGCAGATCTGCCCGAGGAGCTCACTTTCGTCCGGTAAGCCGCGGATACAGCCGGAAACGGTGCTAACAGCAGCGGAAATGGTAACAGATTGTACATGTTTGGTGGAACGGGAAGAAACCGAATATCGAAATCGATGAAGATATGGCAACTGGATGAAGATGAGCGGAGATGGAGTGAGATTGAGAGTGTGGCGGCTGATGGTGGTGGAGGTGGGTGATGGCGGCTGATGGTGGTTTAGGCGGGAAAGGTTTTTTTCTGCAGGGGGTAAGGTTTGCAAGAACTATTTAACACCGGGGGTAATATTGTAGAGTACAACAAACCATAGGAGGTAAATAAGAAAGGGCAATTTAGTCATTTTACACCAGGGGGTAATATTACAGAGTAGAACAAACTATAGGGGGTAATATGAAAGGGTAAGATAGTCATTTCACATTCTAGTTAACAAATCTGTTAACTTATTTGACGCCAGGGGGTAAATGTGCGACATAACAACAACGTTGGGGGGGAAAATTGCAATTATTTCGTTAGAGGGGGTCAGAGTGCCAATTGCCTAAACCCCAGGGGGTAAAATTGCAGTTTACTCTAGATTTTTTATTTTCTAAATTCAGGTTTTAAGAGAAAAGAAACAAAAACATTTGCAGTTGACTGGGTTCAAACCCGTGACCATTCAATTGGAAAGAAAGGAATCAACCAGCACGCCACAGGTCATTTTGTTACAAACTGCCATTCGTTTTTCTTTTAACATATGTTGTATGTTTTCCCTTGTTAGCGGGGAGTCCTAATTCGTCGACTCTGCTAGCAAAAGTTTAGCTCGTTTTAAACATAACTAAAATCCGATACTCATCATACCAAAAATCGTAATCAATCCAACCAAAACTGAGTTTACACAGTCGAAACACGAATGAGGAATCAATCGCCTTCGCTGATCAACAAATTAGCGAAAGTTTCCGAGTATGAAAGTGAGATCTTTTAGCACAAACAAAACAGAAAACGAGAAGAGAGAATAAAAACGGAGGAAGAGCAATGCAGTGTCCAAAAAAATAGACACACATATAGGTAGTACAGCAGCAAGCGTAGAAATAATACTAATATTTAATTCATTCTGTTTCTTGATCATACATACAAGATAATCAGTTCCACCTGAGTAAAAAAAACCTAACAGGTGACCCTCTTCATCCATTACCCAAAAATGGCATTATTACTAGCCTGATCAACCCTACAGCAAATGCATCCGTTCGACATACGATTCAACCAACCACCGGCTAAGCGGCTCTCCGCACCCAACAAAGCACCCCATGTTACCGTTCTCCGTGAAAAATGGATACCGGAAAATATTAAGCAGATCATGCACAGATTGCCTAACCAACTGTTTTAGTTTGTAACACATGTTAAAAAATAAACGAATGGAAGTTTGTAACAAAATGTGTTGTGGCATGCTGGTTGATTTGTTTCTTTCCAACTGAATGGTCACGGGTTCAAACCTGGTCAACTGCAAATGTTTTTGTTTCTTTTCTCTTAAAATCTAAATTAAAAAAAAAAATAAAAAATCTATGTAAAATGACCAATTTACCCTTGAGCTAACTGAGTTTCTTAACTGGTGTTAATTTTTTGGACTGAAATGGCACGTTTCGAGAATGTCAGGGAGGAAAATGGTGCAATTTTTTTTTTGGACTGAAGTGGCATTTTCCACCAAACCAAACCACATGGACGAAAATGGCAGTTAACTCCGAAAAATAGTGAGATTTTTGTAATTACTTTTATATATTTTATTATTATTATGGATAAAATACACATATAAAATATTTCCTAAATTTTCTTCTAGTGTATCACTAAACATGAAATAGCGCCCGTTGTTTCATCGCTATCGCTATGTAGCATATAGGTAGCCTGTCACTATTGTCCGCTATTCACAGCTATGCTCTAAAAGCAATACCAACAACCTTTATCTTCAAACTACCAAACTCATCACAATCAAATTGGAGGACCTAACGATGAAATATGTAATACCAAACGCAACGCAACGCAACCCAATTCAGATTATTTATCAAAAATCAATAACCCAATAATATCAACACCACATAAACCCTAAAACCCTAAAACCCAAACCCCTAATACCAACAACCCACAACTTCAAACTAATCAAACTCAACACAATCAAATCTAAGCAACTAACAATAAAACATGTAACAATACATATACAATTAAATCCAAAAGATTCAGAAACAATTAAAAGAAATGAGTAACATTAGATTGAAAAAACACACCTTTTTCTTGGGGACAGCCATGAGCTCCATAGATCCGGGTCCAACATAAAACCCGGATCCGATATCATTATTATCAATGGTATCTGTACTCCTTTCAAATTCAGGCAAAACCACCGGTGGTGTTACGGCTGATGGGCTTATCGAACCGGCCAACGGTGGCGGCTGCGCGATTGCGTGAACCCACCTTGTGAAGGTGAAGATACAATGGTTGTTGGATTTCAAAACTGATATCCTTGATAACGCCATTGTTGGTCTACAGTTCTGAAGCAAGTCTGTGTCTGTGTTGGTGCAAGAAATTTGGGAATTCAAGGGATGTTTGTTTACCTCGTCTTACGAGATCTCTTACTGGTTTAGCACTGAATGGTTCAGACATTTGTCTCTGAATGGTTAAGACCTATAATCTGAATTGGTCAGACATTTGTCTTTGAATGGTTGAGCATTATACTGGCTCTTAATGGTTCAGACCTCTTACTGGTTCAACACTTAGTGGTTCAGACCTCTTATTAAGTTTATGCACTTAACCATTCAGAAATTTCTAAACAACCCATAAGTAAAAGTATACTTAAGGGTGGTAAATGACGGAAATGCTCTTGTGAATTGGGAGATTACGACTAGGGTGTTTATCAGGTCGGTTTTTGGGTTGTTTGAATTTGAAGAACCGAACTGATGAAGGATGATAAAGAGGAGACTTGAGTCAATGGGGTGAAACTGGACATCGCTAGCTTGTAAATGATCTGAATGATCCATGTTCGTGTTTGTTCATTTAAATTGAACCGAGTAAACGGTTTAAGACAGTCAGTTAAACGAACAAAGTTATCATGTCTGTGTTCGTTCCTTAGAAAAAATGAACGTGTTTGCTTATGTTCACTTGATAACAGTATAAACGAACGATTTACGAATGTAAATGGAAAAACAAAACTAAATAGATGAAGCAGCGTAATATAATGGCGATCACTAATTAAAAGTAAGCGTAAAGATCAATATGTTGCGTCTAAAAAATAATAAAAATTAGATTAACCTGCTATGGGTGATATGTTAATTTTCATAATACTAGAATGAATTCAGGAGTAAACTACAATTTGCCTCCCTATCTTCCGTTTTCTACACTTTGACTCCCTGTGCTTGTATTTCATCACACTATTCATCAGTGGACCGTTAGTTGACCTTTACTTTAAGTATATCAGATTTATTGTTAATTGATTTTGTAATTCAATAAAGTTTTGCTATTTCTAATTCTCTATGTGTATCAATTCTTAACATTTTAAGAAATAGTACATTCTTTTTTTTTTAAATCTTTTTTCTTTTTATTAAATTTTGTTTTACATTTTTCTTCTGGATTTGGTCGTTGTTCGTTTGCTACTTAACACGGTGTTTGCTAATCACATTTGGTCCCTCAGGTTTTTTTACCCCCTCGACTTTTTAATACTTGCCGATAAAAATTTGATTTTGTCTATATTTTTAAGTCACGTGAGTCACTTGATGTTTAAAAAATCGTATTTTTGTTTTATGTCGTTTTCCGGTTGTGGCCGTCGTTCGGTTGCTACTTAGCACAGTTTTACTCCCCCGCCCCGCAACACTAGTAGCACGGTTTTGCCGCCCCGGCCCCGCAACACGGGCTTTAACACTAGTTGTTATCATTATGTAGATATTTTCTGAAAACTACAATATCCGAATAATTCCCATCATTGGATGATAAATATTAAAATTATTTTGTTTTCGATGGATCGTTAGTTTAACGAACAAATATTTGAATTAAGATTAGAATTATTAGTTATTCCTACGAATTGTTAGTTTACCGAACAGATATATGACTTAAAGATTAGAATTATTAGAATAATTATAATCTTTACTCATCAAAATACAATCCATATAAAATTAACGATCGTTAGTTATTCCTACGAATTGTTAGTTTTTTAAACACATATAATTTTTTTTTATGTGTAGTCCAAATTCCACAAAATCACAACTTTTTTATGGATTGTATTTTGATGAATAAATATTAGAATTATTAGTTATTCTTACGAATTGTTCGTTTTTTAAACACATAATTTTTTTAATATGTAGTCCAAATTCCACAAAATCATCAAATTTGTTCACCAAAATGATAAAACTTGGTAAATCCAAAAGAGCAAAAAAAGTAATAAACTGTTCAACCCAAATAACCAAAAATGCAGCCCAAACTTATAAAACCAATACCACATGTGGCATGACCAAACCCATGTAAGAACCAGTACCATTAGTAACTCATGTTTTTCCCTTTTCTGTATTCTCGGTTTGGTTCGATCCAGTTAGTAACTCATGCCAAGTCTTATTCGAGATACGTATAATTCAGTGTTTAATTTCTTGAGTTAAAGCAACACGCACATATAACAAACTAATCGGTAGAACACCAATCAGGCCACACCTTCAGCCATAACCCACCCTACAAAATATTTTTTCACATACAAGGTAAATCTAACTAATTTTTTTTTTTTTTCAGAGAACATACAAAGACACAAACATACATCAATACCAATTTTTGATTGTGTGAGGGATTTACTATTCCTAGTCCTTTTAGTGCCTTTTAGGGGGTTTTTTTTGTTTTTTTACTTCTTTTATTTTTAAGTTTCGATCAAACCTACTTTAAATAATATATGTTTTTAACTTCGATTTGATTTTTTTTGTTCGCTAACTAATTTTAAAAAGTTGAATATGCAGTTATGTTGAAAACCCCGTTTAATTTTTATTTTATATAACCTTTCTTTAATAACTTTTTTTTAAGGTTGAATATAATGGGATTTATTAAACAGCATACGTACATTTGGTTCATGTTTATCTTGTTTAACTAAGTTTCCTATTTCCTTGGAACTCTCGTTGTTTTATATTACCTTCTGTATGTTCTCTAATCAATGAATAAGAGAAGCTACTTTGGTACCATAATTCTAATGGTATCAGAGCAGGACATACAAAAATCAAAACCTTGAAACAAACTCACAAATCAAGCTACCATGACCGGAACAACAGGGGAAGGATCGAAATCTGATCCGAAGCCTATTGATCCCTCTTCCCCATTCTATATTCATTCATCTGACTACCCTAGACAGATGCAAGTCAACGAGAGTCTTACTGATATATGTAAAATGCAACATATAAATTACATCAAATGAGGCATAAAACTAACCCTTTTTAAGTACTAATATTGGAAAAAGAGTGTTTTTGTCTTCCTTTTGTATTTTCAGGATTAAATGAGCTCAAAAACACAAAAGAAGCAAAAAGACAGCTAAATCCAACATAAATACAAGAAAAGGAACATAAGTGGACTGCCCGACCCCTCAACGACATCTTCCCAAGCAAAATAGAGAAGGCAGAAGACTGAACACGCCCCGTGCTCAGCCAGCACGGGGCCGTGCCCAAGAAGCAGCAGAAAAGACAAACCTATAGAAGCTTCTATTGCCCACCACGGGGCCGTGCCCGGTGAACACGGGGGCGTGGCGAAAGTACAGCAGGCGCATTAATTGTAATTGCGAATTACAATTAATGAAGAGAGAGAGTGTCAGACAGGCACGGGGCCGTGTCCAGCGGACACGGGGGCGTGCACAGCCTTCTGTTCAGCCTATAAATATGAGTGCTTGGTTTCATTTCAACTCATCCCTTGGCACACCACCTCTCTCACACTTCATCCACCACCCACCACCATCACAACACCATCATCCACCACCATCATCCATTGTCCATCGTAGAGTGTGTGAGTCGTCTCGGGATCCAAGATTGATCGTAAGAGTTCTTGACAATCAAGGCCATGTTTGCCTAAGTCTCTTACATCACTTGGTGAAGACAAAGTGTCTAGTATAATATTTTTTATTTCTAATCTTTTGCACTTTTTATTTGGTTTTGTATTAATGACTTTAATAACTAGTTACTTATGTTGAAGGTGATCTTTCCTTATCGTTTGTCCGTGGTGTCTTGGCATTATTTTACTGTCTATATAAAATAAAAGATTTTCACCATTCATATCTCCACGGTCTATATGGAGGTATGTTGGCTACCTGGTCGGGGGTTAAGGGAACGGTTTGGTAAAGCTCTTGCCATTGTTCAACGTTTAGAGGTCCTGCAATGGACCTGGGTCAAATTTAGTAGGACATCCTTCAATGCTTCACGGTATTGGATGGCGGGGGTCTAAACTCTTTGATCCCCTCATAAGTTAACTACTATTAATACTATAACCCGGCTATTTAGGACTGTATCCCTGCTGACTCAGACTACTTAGTCGAGGGTAACGTCACCGCCAAAAGCGGGGCCTACCATAATATTGCATTAATAACTTAATTCATTATCTTCCAATAATCCACCCTTTTAGGATTGTATCCTTGCTGACTCAAACTACTGGGGTAGGGGTAACGTCACCTTCAAAAGAGGGGCCTACTACAATAACTAAGATAATCTCTTAATTATGTGCAAAAGTGCGGAAATAATCAAAGGTTATACTAGATACGAGTCGGAACCAAGTGATTCATCTTGTCTATCTGTTTTTATTTTTATTTTTATTTTCAGCATTTTAGTTAGTTTTTATTTTTCTTAGTTAAAACATTTTTCTAAACTTTTTATTTTGATTAGACGTTGAGGATAAACCGGTACTAAAAGCTCTTGTGTCCTTGGACGACCTCGGTATCTTACCAACGCTATACTACGCTCACGATGGGTGCACTTGCCCATATGTGTGTTTAGTGTTAGTAAAATATCGTGTTTTATAAATTTAAAACTTGGCTAAAAATAAGTGTTAAAGGGGCTTAAAATATACACCTAATATATATAACACTTCACACGCATCAAGTTTTTGGCGCCGTTGCCGGGGACACAAGGATTTTAAGAAAGTTAAGAATCAACGGCCTAATCATTTTTTTTTCTTTTTTATTTTTTAGGATTTTCTTAGTTTTTCAGCTTCTGCAGAGCTCGGCACGGGCCGTGCCTGGTCAGACACGGGCCGTGCCTGGTCAGACACGGGCCGTGCCCAGCATCATCATTGGCAGTTTTTATTTTCTGAGTTACAGAGAGCTGAGCACGGGGCCGTGTCGGTGCAACACGGGGTCGTGTCCAAACTCCCAGTAACTGGGATACAGAAAACAATTATTGTACCTCTGACCACGGGCCGTGTTCACTGAGCACGGGGCCGTGGTGAACATTCTGACCAACGTTCTTTTCTGTTTTTATTGCAGGACTTGGAACCTAGGCGCCACATTTGAACCTCCTACGTAGTGCATGAGCTCCAGTTCTAGTAGAGACATAAAAGAACCTCTAGAAGAACCCGAACGCTTTCTCAGAAAAAGACTTAAAGCCAAAAATCAAGAGAAAGTTTCGGGGGACCCACTTCCAATGGCGGATCAACGTACTCTCATGGATTACCTACGACCCACCGTAGGCAATCTCGGCGCCGCTATCAATGCACCAAATGTCGAAGCCAATAACTTCGAACTTCGGCCGCATTTGATACAAATGCTTCAAAACTCCGCAACCTTCCATGGGCTTGCGGACGAGGATCCCCATTTGCATATTACTAACTTCTTAGAAATATGTGATACCTTTCGGATCAATGGAGCATCAAATGACGCCATCCGCCTTCGAATGTTTCCATTTTCACTAAAAGACCGAGCTAAGGTTTGGCTTAACACCCTCCCAGTTGGCTCGGTAAACACTTGGGATGAACTTGCCCAAAAGTTTCTATATAAGTATTTCCCTCCTGCTAAAACGGCTAAATTAATGACTGAAATTAATACATACTCACAAGAGGATGGGGAATCCTTATATGAAACTTGGGAAAGGTTCAAGGAGCTTCTAAGAAAGTGTCCTCATCATGGTCTAGCAGTGTGGCAACAAGTATCCACTTTCTACAATGGGTTGTTGCCACACACAAGATAAACACTTGATTCAAGCTCCGGGGGACTTTTAGGTAATCGTCGCCCAAACGAAATATATAATCAAATTGAGGAAATTGCTCAAACCAATTTTCAATGGCACACTCCCCGAGGTAATAAGTCTATTGCCCCGGGCGCCCATAAGGTTGATGAAAGCACCTCTTTACAAGCCCAAATCGAGGCCCTCTCTTCAAAAATCAAAAAGCTAGAAATGACAAAAACGGTCTCGGTTATGGCTTGTGAAGGGTGTGGTGGGTCACATGAAAATTGGAGTTGTATGAAAGAATTAGATGAACAAACAGAAACGGTAAACTACATTGATAATAGACCCAGGCCGTCGGGTCCTCCAACGGGTACCTACAACCAAGGATGGCGTAACCACCCAAATCTTGGTTGGAGAGATCCCGGCAATAGTAGTAACCAACAAAACCAACGAACTAATTTTCAACAACCACAAAATTTCTCTCAACAACAAGGTGGAAAAGAAAGGCTTGAAGATACTGTATCTCGCCTCATCTCTGACACTGAAAAGAAAAACTCGGATCGATTTCAACAATTGGAATCGAATTTTAGAAATCAACAAGCTAGCATTCAAAACGTTGAAAAACAATTAAATCAACTAGCTCAAAATTTCTCTGAGAGACCTCAAGGCGCGTTACCTAGCAATACCGAAACCAACCCGAAGGAACAAGTACATCTCATCACATTAAGAAATCGAACCGTGGGTCCCGAGGATGCTCCATTGCCGCCAAATGAAAGAAGCCAATCTAGCCAGCCTGTGACTCCTCCTGCATCAGAGAAGGCTTCTCCACCAACTCAAGAGCCCGCCAAGACTCCTCCAATTCCGTACCCTGGTAGGTTAAATCGTTAAAAGACCGATGAGCAATTCGCTAAATTTGAAAATTTACTAAAACAATTGCATGTTAATATTCCTTTTATCGAGGTCCTAACCCAAATGCCTAAATACACAAAATTTATGAGGGATTTCCTCACAAACAAAAGGAAAATTGAATCATTGCAATTAGTTAACTTAGGCGAAGAATGCTCCGCTTTAGTGCTCAACAAACTTCCACAAAAGAAAATCGATCCCGGAAGCTTCACAATTCCTTGCTCGATTGGGGAGTCTCCCGTTCGTAATGCATTAGCCGATCTTGGGGCTAGCATTAACCTCATGCCCACATCGATGTTCAAACGACTCGGCCTAGGAACAACAAGTCCTACAAAGATGAGTATACAACTCGCCGATAGATCCGTCAAATTTCCACAAGGTGTCGCTGAGAATCTATTGGTAAAAGTTGACAACTTCGTTTTCCCAACCGACTTTGTCATCCTAGACATGGAAGAAGACACCGATGTCCCTCTCATCCTCGGGAGACCATTTCTAGCCACCGCCCAAGCGGTGGTAGACATGAATGACGGAGCGTTAACATTGAAGTTTGGGGATAAGGAGGTAAAGTTTGAATGTGGAAAAAGAATTGAGGACGAAGACCTGGTCAACTACATGCAGGTCATAGACTCAAGCTTGGATGATGCTCTCCGACGGTGTAACATGGGATGCAATACATCCCACTTGGGTGACATATGATCGGTTTTGGGTCTAGCCAAGGACCCTTATAAACGTGGCGCACCACGGAGGCATTCCGCGGAACTATCCTTAGTTTAATTTAGATTAATTTTTATGTTTTCTAGTTAGTCTTAATTTTCAGGAATAAAACACACTTGAGATGACAAAGGATACAAGGGAAACTTGAACCAGCACCCCATGCAGGAAAACAGAACCGTCCGACAAATCTCTCCATCACAGAAGGTTCAACACGGGCCGTGCCCAACCAACACGGCCCCGTGCTGAACCCCCTGCAGAAAAATGCCCAGTTCAGGTAACTGGACACGGGCCGTGTTCACCAGACACGCCCCCGTGTCCAGGCTTCTGTTTCTTTTCTTTAATTTCTGTTACTGGCACCTGAACACGGGGCCGTGTCCGGTCCCCACGGGGCCGTGTCCAGACTACCAGTAACATAAGTCTTTGCTTTTAACACCATTTTGCACATCTAATCAACCTAAAAATTTATTTTTGGGACACATTGAGGACAATGTGTAATTTAAGTGTGGGGGGGATGCTACAACCTTGAAATTTTGCAAGTCCTAATAACAAGCCTTACACAAAACTCTATTGGAACCGCTAAACACCCCAAATTTTTTCAAAAATTTTCATTTTTTTTACTTGTCTAAAGTTTAAGTTTGGAATCATAAGATTAATAAGGTTATATTTTTACAAATTTACAACCGAGAGCGTCGTGATAACAAGAACCAACATAAGAAAATTATGAAACGGCATGACAAGCTTAGTTAAAATTTGATTATATATACTTGATCACATAAAAACCCATTCCCACAAAAGTGAGTTTTGAGCCTTTATTGAGCATACAAATTTACATCTTTAGACTAAATGCTCATTTTTTTCGTTTCTTGTGTGAATAGCCGCTTGGTTCTTACGACTCTAGAACTTGCCATGACGATACATTCCCGGTCCTTATCAACTTAAACCCGAGTAAGTAAATGATAGAGGCATTAGGACTAACCCTTTTTATTTCTACACCATTATTTTTCTTTTTCTTTTACCACCTACCCAAAAATCCCCTAGTTAGCCCCTTTGAGCCTAAACCTTTTCATTTCATCACCCAAACCAAAAACCCTTTTACCCACCAAAACCTTTTTCATTTTTAACCCTTTTGTTTTAGTAACAAGTTCGGTTTTTCGTATGATCTTTCCTTAAAAAAAAAAATGTGTTGAGGATGAAGCAAAAGAAAATAAACAAACAAGTTCATCAAAAATAACTTTGTTTGAATAATAGCTTCATCAAAATAAAAAGTTACAAAAATAGAAAGTCCTACGAAAACCGACACTTGTTACGCTTTTTCACTTTTTTTCTACTAACCACTAACCCAACCACCTACCTTTAACCCAAGCCTAACCCTTCACCCGCAAAGCCCTCTTGATATTTACAAAGGTATAAAAGTTAAAAAGGAGGAGGATTGATTGCTTGGCAAGCCTATGGTAGGAATAAGTTCCATGCCGCTCTCGAGTGATTCACTAAAAATACACCTTCGGCCGAGTGTGAGTGATTTCTCCCGTGAGGTATGTGAACTTGTATATAAATGGAATTTTAAAAAGGCATGTTATGCCCAAATAAGTAATTTCTCCTATGAAACGTTCTAAATAAATCATTACGAATAGGATTGTAAATAGATAAAAATAAAACCCAAAAAGATCTTGGATTCCCAACACTCTACGACAAGCCAAAACCTTCTCTTCTACCCATTCCATTTGGGAGTGTAAGCCACATATTAAAGAGTTTTGCTTGAGGGCAAGCAAAAGTTCAAGTGTGGGGGTATTTGATATATGTAAAATGCAACATATAAATTACATCAAATGAGGCATAAAACTAACCCTTTTTAAGTACTAATATTGGAAAAAGAGTGTTTTTGTCTTCCTTTTGTATTTTCAGGATTAAATGAGCTCAAAAACACAAAAGAAGCAAAAAGACAGCTAAATCCAACATAAATACAAGTAAAGGAACATAAGTGGACTGCCCGACCCTCAACGGCATCTTCCCAAGCAAAATAGAGAAGGCTGAAGACTGAACACGCCCCGTGCTCAGCCAGCACGGGGCCGTGCCCAAGAAGCAGCAGAAAAGACAAACCTATAGAAGCTTCTATTGCCCACCACGGGGCCGTGCCCGGTGAACACGGGGGCGTGGCGAAAGTACAGCAGGCGCAGTAATTGTAATTGCGAATTACAATTAATGAAGAGAGAGAGTGTCAGACAGGCACGGGGCCGTGTCCAGCGGACACGGGGGCGTGCCCAGCCTTCTGTTCAGCCTATAAATAGGAGTGCTTGGTTTCATTTCAACTCATCCCTTGGCACACCACCTCTCTCACACTTCATCCACCACCCACCACCATCACAACACCATCATCCACCACCATCATCCATTGTCCATCGTAGAGTGTGTGAGTCGTCTCGGGATCCAAGATTGATCGTAAGAGTTCTTGACAATCAAGGCCATGTTTGCCTAAGTCTCTTACATCACTTGGTGAAGACAAAGTGTCTAGTATAATACTTTTTATTTCTAATCTTTTGCACTTTTTATTTGGTTTTATATTAATGACTTTAATAACTAGTTACTTATGTTGAAGGTGATCTTTCCTTATCGTTTGTCCGTGGTGTCTTGGCATTATTTTACTGTCTATATAAAATAAAAGATTTTCACCATTCATATCTCCACGGTCTATATGGAGGTATGTTGGCTACCTGGTCGGGGGTTAAGGGAACGGTTTGGTAAAGGTCTTACCATTGTTCAGCATTTAGAGGTCCTGCAATGGACCTAGGTCAAATTTAGTAGGACCTCCTTCAATGCTTCACGGTATTGGATGGCGGGGGTCCAAACTCTTTGATCCCCTCATAAGTTAACTACTATTAATATTATAACCCGGCTATTTGGGACTGTATCCCTGCTGACTCAGACTACTTAGTCGAGGGTAACGTCACCGCCAAAAGCGGGGCCTACCATAATATTGCATTAATAACTTAATTCATTATCTTCCAATAATCCACCCTTTTAGGATTGTATCCTTGCTGACTCAAACTACTGGGGTGAGGGTAACGTCACCTTCAAAAGAGGGGCCTACTACAATAACTAAGATAATCTCTTAATTATGTGCAAAAGTGCGGAAATAATCAAAGGTTATACTAGATACGAGTCAGAACCAAGTGATTCATCTTGTCTATCTATTTTTATTTTTATTTTAAGCATTTTAGTTAGTTTTTATTTTTCTTAGTTAAAACATTTTTCTAAACTTTTTATTTTGATTAGACGTTGAGGATAAACCGGTACTAAAAGCTCTTGTGTCCTTGGACGACCTCGGTATCTTACCAACGCTATACTACGCTCACGATGGGTGCACTTGCCCATATGTGTGTTTAGTGTTAGCAAAATATCGTGTTTTATAAATTTAAAACTTGGCTAAAAATAAGTGTTAAAGGGGCTTAAAATATACACCTAATATATATAACACTTCACACGCATCACTTACAGATAGCAATTACAACGATTGGTCTCAGGAGATGATAAATTTTCTTTTTGCCAAGAACAAGATGGGATTTATCGACAGTTCAATCCCAAAACCAGCAAAAACCGATCCGATGTATATGGCATGGATGAGATGTGATGCGATGATCAAGGGTTGGCTTACTACAGCAATGGATAAAGAAATTAGAGGTAGCGTAAAATATGCGAATAAGGCTGAAGAAATCTGGAAAGATCTCAAGGAACGGTTCGGGAAAGAAAGCGCACCTAGGGCATACGAACTGAAACAAACCTTAACAATAACACGACAGGAAGGTGCCACCGACTCCGTGTATTATACAAAGTTAAGGTCACTATGGGATGAAATCGATTCGGTCCTACCGATGCCAAAATGTACCTGTAGCAACTGCACTTGTGAGGTTGGTAAAAGGATGACATAATTCAAAGAATAACAATCGTTGTATGAGTTTCTTATGGGTTTGGATCCGGAATTTCTACAATACGAACCCAGTTATTATCTATGAGGCCGACACCCACGATCAGGGAAGCCTATCGGCTTGTTTAAGAGGATGAACAACAACGCAACCTGGCCATGGGTAAGAAAGCACACGTTGAGGCTGCTGCGTTTCAGGTAGGAGGGCAAAACAAAATGGACACTCGCGGAACACGTTTCAAATCAAACCCGGGGCAATCAAAGAAAGGTGATGGGGTGATGGAAACGTGTTCACACTGTGGGAAGACTGGCCACGCTAAATCGGGCTGTTTTGAGCTGGTGGGCTACCCGGAGTGGTGGACCGGAAAAGCAAAAAGAGAACGCGGGAGGCACAAGGCCGGGTGCGTGGAAACCGAACCGAACACAATTGCTGGCTTAAGTGAAGAGCAGTACAAAACACTTTTGAGGCACTTCTCCGAATCGAAGGAACCCGTACCACAAGGTGATCATGTCCCTCGAGTCAACATGGCTGGTAAGTTACCTAAAACCGAGGATTGGATCATTGATTCTGGATCAACTGACCACATACTTCATAATTTACGACCTCTTTTTAATGTCACTAAAGATAAAAATGAAACACATGTGGTTATCCCGAATGGGGATAGCATTTCGGTTGAAGCAAAAGGCGATTGTCATTTGACAAAGGATGTTAAAATCCAAAAAGTTCTCTATATTCTAAACTTCAATTGTAACTTACTTTCAGTAAGCCGACTTGCTAAAGATTTAAATTGCTCAGTGAGTTTTCTTCCAAATTTTTGTTTTATACAGGGCTTACGCTCGAGGAAACTGATTGGCGTGGGTAAGTGCGTAAATGGTCTCTATCGGATGGGCGTCATGGTTGAAGATAGGAAGGCCATGATGTCCAAGACAGATGCTGAAGTGTGGCACAAGCGATTGGGTCATGCATCATATAGTAAACTTTGTCGGGTCGGTTTTCTTGAAAGTATTTCCTTTAATGTTAAAGACAAATTTTGTGATGCTTGTTCCAAGGCCAAGCAAACTCGTTTGCCTTTTCCGAGAAGTTCAATAAAAACTGTTGCATGTTTCGATTTAATTCATTATGACATTTGGGGCAAGTATCGTAGACAATCTACTTCACATGCAAATTTTTTCTTAACATGTAACACCCAAAAAAAAAAAAAAAAAAAAACGGGTTTGGTAAATTAGAACCCGGTTAATATAAAGAAGTGAGTTTTAGTCTCTTATATAATTAAAATGAAACTTGAGGGACCAAAACCGTTAAGTGGGAAACATGATTTTTATAAAATAAACTTAAAACACTACACACACACATAGTGTGTGATTGTGTGTATCGACATCCAGGAAGAAGAAACAAGGTTCAAACCCTAGTTTCACTAAAATCCTCAAATTGGAAGGCTTAATGAAGCTTAAATTCATAACCGAGCATGGATTAGTGATCACCTTCTCATGGGGATCATAAGGTATGTCTTAAAGATTAGATTTGGTGATCTTTCACGAAGTGGGTTATGGTGTAAGTTGCGAATTTGTATGAAATTGAGTATGAGAATATGTTAGAATTATCATATAGAACATGGGTTATGCATGATTTGGGCTAATTTGATGTTTAGAGATGAAACCCGTTAATTATGGTGATAATGACAACTTGAATGATCACCCATGTCTAATTCTTGCTTAATATTGATGTTTTCTTTTGATTTGTATGATGGATTCTGGTTAGAGGAATTGAAAGAAATGTGATACTAGTATGTTTGATGTTTATGCATGAATGATTCATGTTGATTAGAAGGAGGAATTTGATGAATTATGTATGAGATTAGAAGAATATGCATGAACTAGTTGTACACTATGCTTAGGAGGTAGTACACACATCATAAGTATGATGAAATTATGAAGAACATAGGATTAGATCACTTGTAAGTGATTAACAAAGTAGTTATGAAGTGGGTTTTTGATGATATGATAGAAGTAATGATATGCTTATGTTAATAATGTTGAAAATCATATTATGTGTAAGTATGTTTAAAGAAAAATTGGATAAGAAATGATGGATTAGCATGTTTTAAGGTTAAATGATAAACTTAATATGAGATCCGTGTGATAAAAAAGATTTGATGAATGATGAATAAGCTAACTATCTTGAGAATGATATGTGATAGTTGATGCTTAATAAGCGACATGGAAGCTTGAGAAGGAAGCGGGTCAAACGGGACTAATGCGCAAGAGAAGCATGTTCGGATGCTAGGTAAGTGGAACTTACACCCCTTTTTGTAGAATATCTATTCATTGTATAGATTAAGAGCATGATAAGCTAATATATGAAGAATGATGTTTCGACAAGTTTGATACGGGTCGGAACTAGAGGTGTACAAAAAAACTGATTACGCAATCGAAACCGGTAAAAAAACCGAAATCGGTTTTTTTTAAAACCGGTTTTTTTTCTAACCGGTTCGGTTACAACCGGTTTGACCGGTTATAAATCGGTTATACATGTTCTTGGCCGGTTCGGGTTTAAAACCGGTTTTTTAAAAAACCGGTTAAATAATCGATTACTATAAAAAACCGGTTAAAAAACCGGTTAACCGGTAACGACTATAAAAAACCGATTAAAAAAACCGGTTTTAACCGGTTATTTACGCCCAGCAAAGAGTCTTGAAAGTTGGTGAGCATGTGAATGTGATATTAATTGAGTTGTCGATCTAGTATAATAATCGGCCCAATAGATATTCATGCAAAAACATAGAGGTCCAATGATATTTGAGCTGTGAAATTGGTTGTCGGCCATTGTTTGTATAAAAGAGAAAGCCTTAAATGTAATTTGTATATCGGTACATGTGAACAATAAAGGGCAGTGTGCATGTGAACATTTCACGAGAACCAATTGAGTTTATCAGCTTAATTAATCAAGAGTCAAAAGTGTCAACCACATTAAAGTGAAAGGTCTATCATAAAGTTGTGCATGTGCTTCAACCGGTTTCGGAAAATCAGTTTTTTAAACCAGTTATTATAATCAGTTTTAAAAACCGGTTTTCGTATAAACCGGTTATAAACCGGTTAGAACCGGTTAGTACCGGTTGTTATGTTCGGGGTTGTGAAACCGGTTAAAACCGGTTCCGGTTATTACAATAACCGGTTTTTCAATTGTGCCAAAAAAACCGGTTCGGTTAAAAACCGAAACCGGTTTCTCAAAAAAACCGATTTGTACATCTCTAGTCGGAACATATGACCATGTCAAGAAACTAAGTTTGAGGGTTGAAAAGGGTAAAAAGGGTATTACGGTAATTTTGACTATGAATTAATGAAGAAATAAATTACAAGGAATGAATAATTACAACCCCATAAGGATGAAATTGTCTTTTAAGGCCAAATCGGTCAATGGCGAAGATATCACCATTTGGCGATATCGACTAATGGTTGTTTTGTTAAGTACTATGTATTCACAGGATGAATGGCGAAAGGATTTGTATTGCTATTAACTAGCAATTGAGCGGATAAGCATTAAAACGGGTCATAGCTTTGACCCGAGCCAGGTATGTGTGTTTAGAGTCATGGTTAAGTTGTGGGATTAGTCAAATGTTTAAGGAAGTCCTTTATAGTAAAGGTTGGAATAAGTTGACCAAAACGCCCTTGGTGGGTATATCGGGCAAACGATCTTCAAAGTTGTTTAGGAACAAGTTGTTCGATTTGGTGAAATGATTTGGTCAAGTATGAAAGCGAAGAGTCTGGTTTTTGTAAGTCATAGACCATTTAATGCGCAAACACCCATAACGGGCCAAAATAAGCTTTTGAGCGAAAATGGGTTAAGGGGATGCAAGACATCCGAGAATTTAATCTTTTATGGTAGACAACGTTGAAATTATAAGGTTCATGAGATATTGAGGTCAAATAAACAGATACTTATGACAAATGCATGAACGGGTCAAATCTTTGTAAAAAGGTATTAAGTCAAAAGCTTAAAAGTCTAAAATTTTGTTAATCCGGATGCCGGATGTTAACTCCATGTGATGGAGAATTAAATTACGAGCGCGTAGGAAAAAGAATCGTGTAAAACGGATAAAAAACGAGAGAGTTATGCTTGTTTCCGTAAAATCCGGTTGTGCTGGGAATATGCAGCAACCAGCATAGACATTCTGTCCATTTCAGACGGTCGCGCCACGCGACGACATGGCCCCAGGGCCGTCGCGCGACGCGACGGGGTCGTGTTTCAGCAAAAGTTGTTTAGTTGCTCCGTTTTGTCTTGGAAACTCGTTTAAACGCGTTTTAAGTTACGTATGACTAATTTAACTTACGTTTTTATGAGCATACACCCATGTAGATAGGTATGTATGTATGTATGTTTGTATGTATCTATACACGTATGTAGAAATGTATGTAAGCATGTATGCTCGTACGTATGTAAGTTTATAAGTGTGTGAGCAAGTACACGCGGATATATATGAAGGTATGTATGTGAGTAGGCATGTATGAGTTAGGTATGTTGTAAGTAGGGATGTATGTATGTATATATGTATAATGTCATGAGTGTACGTAATGATGTAGGTATGTGTGTATGTAGATACGT
Organism: Helianthus tuberosus; assembly: GCA_030545235.1. NCBI lineage: Eukaryota > Viridiplantae > Streptophyta > Magnoliopsida > Asterales > Asteraceae > Helianthus > Helianthus tuberosus. The sequence continues at coordinate 32,095 of JARYGA010056661.1, forward strand.
ATGTAATGATGTGGATGTGTTCATATGTGGGTATGTACGTATGTATGTAATTGGTTATGTGTGAATGTATGAATATGTATAAGTATGTATGAACGTAGGTACGCATGTATCCAATGAAATTGAGGACTAACGATATTAATAGTGTGCCTGGTAAATGAAGTGTAACGCAGGAATAACAAAGAAGTCTCACCGCGGATTGTATGATCAGATGGAAAGCTGGGATGTAAAGAGTTAATGGAACGAAAAGTAAATGTGAATAAATCTTGTGTGTTTATAATGCATACTAATGCTATAAATTTTATGTGGTGAGCGCAGGTAGTACGAGTCACGAGGATCATCAAGGAATAGAGATTGAGGACCGAGTCACAAGACAGATTGTACGGGAACGTTGGTGTATGTAATGTAGTAAACTCATGTTATGTTTTTAATTGTAAATGAGTCGATTGATGACTTTCTGCGAAAGAGTTATGTTAAAATGAAATTTTAAGTAAGTCAAGGTATTTACAAGGAAAGAAATTTTATGGCATAAACTTCCGCTGCGACTTTTTGTCAAAAACGTGTTAGGGTCTTACATAACAATTGTCTACGATTATAGTAGAGCAGTTTGGACGTTTTTAATTAGTCACAAGAATGAGGCAAGTGATTGTTGATAAATTTTCAAAAGATGGTAAAAACACAGTTTGGAAAATTAATCAAAAGAATCCGTTGTGATAATGGAGGAGAATTTACCTCAAACAAAATGAAAAAAATTTATGGCGAAGAAGGTATCTTGTTGGAGACGACTTGCCCATAAACCCCACAACAAATTGGGGTGGTCGAAAGAAAAAATCGTCACCTTCTTGAAACAGTTCGGGCACTCATGTTTCAAGCTTGTTTGCCACTAAAATTCTGGGGTGAATGTATCCAAGCTGCCACATATATAATAAATCGTCTTCCATCAAAAGTCATCAACAACCGGATGAAAGTTTTCGGTTGCCTAGCGTACTACTGGAGCACCGAGACAAGGGGAGACAAATTTGCTTATCGGGGAAGACCCAGGGTTTTTATTGGATATCCTTTGGGAATAAAAGGGTACAAGGTCTACGATATCGAGAACGGGAAAATTGTAACATCTCGAGACGTCACGTTTATGGAGCACAATTTCCCGTTTACCAGAATAAAGTCCATAATGAAAGAAGTCTCTATGTTTGAGCCTCGAGCCTTTGAAGATGAGCCTAACATACAAGCCAAAGAGAACAATGTTAGGCCAAATGATGATGCAGATAATGTGGCATTAAATGATATTCCTGACATTGTGCCGATGAGTTCTGACCAGCCAGCTGATGTATTGTAAAATACATCTTTATTCGCGTCGGGTTTTAGTTGTTAGATTGTCTTTTTTGTCCGTGTTTAGCTTAGATTGTATATACTTTTGATGTTGTATGTTTTCCAGGTCTTTGCAGCTGAAAGAAGCAGAAACAAGTCATAAACTGGAAAGGCGAAAGACTGGAACGGAAACCGGAGGCTCGGGAGTGGAAACGGAGCGAAAAATGCAGTTCTGAAGGTTCCAGGTGGCCCGAATAAGCTTAACATCACATTCTGAGGCGGGCCGCATGAGGTTAAAATATGTTTCCGGAGTATAAGTGGCGCGCGGCCCGCGTTAGCTTATGGTACATCTTGAGGCGGGCCGCGAGGGGGTTTAATACGCGAAACAGTTGTGCGCAGCTACGGGATTTAGGGTTTTGAAGATTATAAAACATCATAATCGACATCAGACGAAGACATGAATTTTGGAGCTTGAAACCACCATTGAAGGCTGTTGAAGCATTCTTGAAGCATTCGGAAGGCTAGGAATCATCGGGTAACACTTTGGAGCGCTCGGGAGTAGAGATTACGGGTTTAAACTTCCTGTTTCTTTGTTTTTCGTTCGTTTTACTTTGTTACAAGATGAATTCAGATTTGATTACATTGATTATTATGTTTTTGATCATGTTTTCCGGCTAAACTTCATAAACTACCTAGGCTAATGACAATAGTTAAATAAAGTTTGGTTCTTTATTCGATTTTTGGCGTGGTTGTGGATTTTTCTTGTATTGTAAAAGCTTCGGGAATTTAACTTGGTGCGTATGTGTGCTTGACGATTATTTTATTATTGTTTATTGCTTCGTATAATCCTTGGTGACGGTCTTTATCACATAATAGGGTTGTGCTAGGGTTTTAGGTTTTGGTGAGTGTCTATATCACATAATAAATCTTTGATCCTTTAGGGTGAAAATCGAGTAAGTAACCTTAGAAGTAATAATCGGTAATTTAATAAAATCAAGTGTGCTGCTAGACTCGTCGCTGTAAGGCTCGAGGGTATTAATAGGTCTCGGTTTAGTTATAAGGACTTAACTTGCCATTGTCTATTAAGCTAAGATTAGAACCCGTAGTCGCTTTAGACGTTCGCGCTGTAAGGTAGAGCGTCTTACATAAGCACTTTCAAGAAACTAGAGGACTGTAAGGAAAGCTAGAAAACCGGTAATTTAACAACCTTTAGGGGGTCTTAGCGTGCTCTTGAGAAGGATTAGGGGTCCTTAGATTTCCTTAGAGGTGCGAATTTTAAGATCCCGGTTCCACACCACAAAATCATCGAATAGAGATCCATTCTGAGTTTAGCTTGCGTCTAGCCTAGGTAGTCTTCATTCCCCACTGGTTAGAGTCTTCGTGCAAGTTCGTGTTAGTCTTTTAGCTAATCTAGTTCGTTATTTGCATTCTTAGGATTTTTAGAAACTCCCCCCATCAATAAACAAATAGTTTGAGTCGTGTCAGTCTAAGTCTAGATAGAGTCATTAGCGTAATTTAGTAGAGTCTCTTGGGTTCGACACTCGGACTTCCTTAGGCTATACTGCATCGAACGGTACACTTGTCGGTCGTGTGGTTTAGGGTTTAGAGAGTCTTAGTTTTATAAATTTAAAACTTAGAGAGTCTAGTTTAGGGTTTAATTTAGTTGTTTTAGTTAAACCACTTGTAGCACACCACCAGCCAACGCAAGCCCATCTATAGAAACGTCCACTGATGGTAGCGGTTTGGGCCAGACCACACCAGGTCAGTCACCTGGCAATTCATCCGACGTTTCAGTTGAGCCAGAAGTAGCAACTTATCTTCGAGAACCAAGAACAAAGGCACCTCCTAAGCGACTAGACGACTTCGAAGTTAAATTGCCTCCGTCCGTTGACCATAAAAGCACTACCACAAATAAGTCTTCTTCGACGGTACACCCCCTTGCTCACTATGTTTCTTATGATAAATTCACTAACTCTCATAAAGCTTATCTAACGGCCATTAGTTCCCACAATGAGCAGAAAAACTTTAGTGAAGCCATGCAGGATCAACGATGGGTTGATGCTATGCAAAGGGAGATCCAAGCCCTTGAAGCTAATGAGACTTGGTCCCTTGAAGATCTTTCGGAAGGAAAACGTCCAATTGATTCAAAATGGATTTACAAAGTTAAATACAAACCCAATGGAGAAGTTGAACGATTCAAGGCACGTCTCGTTGTGAAAGGCTTTACTCAAATGGAGGGGGTGGATTATCATGACACGTTTGCACCGGTGGCTAAACTCGTCACAGTTCGGACACTCTTAGCTGTGGCGGTTAAACGAATTTGGATAACGCATCAACTCGATGTCAACAATGCGTTTCTCCATAGCGATTTGGTGGAAGAAGTTTACATGAGAATACCACAAGGTTTTGCTAAGAAAAATGAAACGAGGGTTTGTCGCCTAAGGAAATCTTTGTATGGATTAAAGCAAGCTTCTCGAAACTGGTACCAAAAATTTTCCGCTGCACTACTTGAAAACGGGTTTTCGCAATCCAAAGCCGATTACTCATTGTGCACTCACACCAATGGCAATCGATTTGAGATGCTACTTTGGTACCATAATTCTAAGAATATGCATTTGTGTTTGAAAATATATATGAATTCAAAATAGAGTTATTTTTTGTATGGTAAATTATAACAAGTGTCGGTATTGGTGATGACACAAACTGATATCAACCGAGCAACATCGATATCGGTATTGGTATTCTCGGAACCCATACCTTTATTCATTTTTATGGTTGCAGATATCCTTTTGGGTATATCGTGACTTACGTACGGGTATACCGAGTGTTGCTTACATACGGGTACCTAAATTAAACAAACCGATACTGACCGAGTTCTTAACGCATCAGGTGCGGGAATCCCGCTAGTTCTATACAAAACATCAACCACATACGCACTAAAATCATATGCGTGTTCACACATACACATTAGGGATGAGCATTTGGTGCCGGGTATCAGTACCAAATTATTTTCAGCACCGATTCGGTACCCACTTTTTGACGTTTTCAGTACCTGTACTTACAGTTCGATACTGGTTCGGTACGGTACCAATATTTTACCGAATTTTACCTTCGAATTAGTGGCAGATCCAGGATTTTTTTTCAATGGGTTTAATTTTTTAGATACTCTAATATAATAGGACCGGATGTAAAAAAATCGAGTCGGTCCGACGGTTCGGGTCGGTCCGACGGTTTGGGTCGGGTAAAATTCATCACATAATAAAAATACGATACAATAATAAAAAAACCTGGTCGTTAAAAGTTAAAAAAACATGTAATACAAATCCGATGGTTCTTACAAATTTAAAAAATACCTATAATTATTCCTTACGAGTTTTCATCTTTTGAAAATGTTGCATTACATCTTCGACCGAAACTTGTTGAAAGAACTCCTTTTCGATGTAACAAATGCAAGCATCGTTAATATATCCATCACTCATCCTATTACGCAATTCCGTCTTCACATGCTTCGTTAAAGAAAAACTTCTTTCAACACTAGCCTTTGCAACCGGTAAAACTAGTGACAACTTTATTAAATGATAAACCAACGGATAATCAATGTGTATGCTTGTTTCCACCATCCTTTTCGTAAGATCACTTACCCCATTCAAGTTGTCAAATTGTTCATCCTTTTTCACATTACTAATGTGGTGGCCAAGTTGACAGATAAGTTAGTCTTTCTTATCAAAAGTGAAATCATACGGATACATCTCGACCAACTTTAGCAAGTTTAGTTTATTAAAGGCACTAAAATTACAACGCGGGCTCAACGAACTCATACACATAAGCAAATCAGTAGTTACCGCGTTAAAACGATTTCCAAGTTTTTAAAATTTGCATATCGAGAACCGTGTTGACATTATTAACCACATAATGGTGACGATTGGTGATGTTGGTCTTCCTTCTTTGATATTTCAGATCTACATACTCATCTTCCATGTTAACCATTTCAATCTCATATTTGTCACAAAAGGATGTGACATCTTTTAAAAGCGAGTCAAAACCTTCAAGTCGATACCTTTGTAATTCTTCTTTGGTTGATCTAACCAACCCAACTACTTTTGTAATGTCTTGATCCTTTCTTTGAAGAGCTTCACACAAAACGTTAGTAACTCCCAAGATGTGCTTCATCAAATGTAGATCCTCAAGTGAGCACCATAAGATCCTCAAGTTTCTATATATTCAACCACGTCCATAACAACAGGATATAATGCAAGCAAACGGAGAATCGTTTTTCGTGAGAACTCCAACGTGTTTCCCTGGCTCTTGCAAGTGAGAGTTCTTGATTCTGACCACTTCCGGTTTTAACTTCCGAATTCAATTACAAACTCTCTCTTAACAAATCTATTCTTTTGCAAGATGCACCAACAACATTAACTAAATCTGTTGCTTCTTTAAAAAAATTTACAAATTTCAAGATGTTTGGTTGCAAAGGCTATAACAACAAGCTAAAGCTGGTCAACAAAACAATGAACATAATATGCTGAAGAATTTTCTTTTAAAATCAATGTTTTCAAACCACTAAACTCACCGGACATGTTGCTTGCACTGTCATATCCTTGGCCTCTAACCCTACCAAAACTCAAACTGTAGCGAGCGAATAATTTATTAATTGCAGATTTGATAGATACCGCGGTTGTTTCCTTAACATGAACAATGCCGATAAATCGCTCCTTCGCAAATTCTAATTTATCAACATATCTTAAAACCACAACCATTTGTTTCTTTTTTGAAACATCCCTCGATTCATCAACTAATATCGAAAAGACATCATCACCAAGTTCTTCAAATATATTCTTTAATACTTCTTCTGCAAAACAATTACAAATTTCTTTTTGGATTGATGGAGTCGTTATTTGGTTATTCCCCGGGGCAATTTTTAATATAACCTTACCAATTTCTTCATTGATTTCCCCTAACAATTTTAAAAACTCTAAGAAATGTCCTTTATAGAAGGATCCTTCAGACTCATCATGACCCCGAAAAGGTAGCCCACCATTCAACAAACCTTTGGCAAGTATAACCGAAGTACTTAATCAGATTATGTATTCTTTTTTTTTTTGCTTATTAGTACGTGGTGCAAAGCCCATGTTTACAGCTTGAGCTTCATTAATTAAGTGTTCCCCATTTTGAAATGCTTTGTTGTGAAAACTATTGCATTTACCAACATGAGTATCAAATCTAGAGATCCTATACCAACATTGTACTCCTTCGCTCACAAATGCATCATTTTGTCCATTTTCCTTGAACAAGTAACAATATAAGCAATACGCTATATCTGTTATGACACTATATTCTAACCACTTTCTATGTTTACCATCGTACCATTCTGGTTTAAAACATCTTAATATACCACCAAAATATGTTTGTGGAAAATTATGCCCTCTTGGTTTACATGGACCTCTAAGCAAATATGTTAATCTAATTTCATCTTTTTAACTTGGGTGATAAAATGAAATTGGTTTTCTTTCAGAAGGATCCCATGGAAGATCATTTAAATCTATTTTTAAGGGTTTACTACTTGAAGATGACGATTCAATGTTTGATGGTTGTCTTTGGAAAAAGTTGTCGATTTTCTTCATACCTAAATATCCAATTCAAGTTTCAACAAATTAACATCACTAATTGTCTAATTCGTATACACATAATCATTTAAGTTTAACAAAGTAACATAAACAAATTAACAATTCACAATTTTCATATAATCATTCAAGTTCAACTAACATATTAACAACACATTACAATTTACACATATTCATTGAAAAAGAATGACATAAACTAAATAAATTGTAAGTTTACTGTAGGATCGTGTTTCGACCCGAATGAGTCGTTCAGAGGAGTTTTGATCAGATACAGGTGCGGAAAACAAGTATCTGACTTAAAAACAGCTAGTAAATCACTTTAAAGACCTTTATGTATTGATATATGACAGATTACATCCAAATCTCACACCGGCAGCACCTCGGCAAGGAATACAAGGCTGATACACGATTTCTCTTATGAGCACCTATATATAGGGTTACTGATTTTGCTCCAAGGTACATGACACATGAGCGAAATCAGTCATGACCACATAAGCAAAACCTCCTGAATGTCCCTATGAGCGAAATCATCATTCTAGTTACATACATTTTCCAATTTTCTCGTAAAACGTGCCCTAATCTATACATTTCAATGTAAGACTCGATCCAAGACGAAGTCGACAGATGTAATGCACCAACAGACTCCCCCTCAGATGTTGACGAGTCGACTATCGAGTCACGACAATGCTATGTCTTCACTTCTTCAGTCGTGATCAGTCTCTGGGCTTCTCTCTCTCTATCTTCATCTCTTTCTCTTAAATCACCAACAAACTTCTTCTCTTAGATGTTGACATCTTTAAATTCATCATCATCAACATGCATTCCCCCTCAAATATTTATTCATCCTGCATAAAACTCTACCACAAACATAAGTTTTATGATAAACATTTAAGCATATAGACACCAATAGAAAATCCTATCACAAACAAACATATCAATTTGTTTCTGATGAACCACTTGAAACTATATCATTTTTCTTATCAAAATAACACACTCTCCCAAATCATCTGTTCATCATGTTTAGCACTTGGAATTTTGAAAATCAGCTTTTCAATATCAGTCGTCGAAAATATTTTTGAAATTTACAAAATTTATGCTAAAACACACTGAAAATCTTTTTGGGATTTTTGAAATTAAACGAAAAGCAGTAAATATTACAGACAATATTTTTGTGAGTTTGTGTAAGAGGATCATATCAGTTTTGAAACATATCACCAACACCGTTAAGCTACATTTCATTTTAAGTTCTAAACGATTCACTTAGATTGTCAGTATACTGGTCCACTTAAATTTTCACACAAAGTTCAACTGATCCGAGATACGATATTAATGTTTTAAGCACTTAAACTCAATCGCGTATCCCACCTCAGAATATACTCCCGTATCCAGATCCCAATATTCAGTCTTACAGGTAATTATGACACAAATGATATCTGTAAGGGTTAATAAATTATGAAGAATCATGAGAGCTCAGGTCAGAACTACCGTTCAGCAGAGAGATCATGACTCAACTTTTGGGTGTGTCCCCTTTAGAGGATCTTTTTTACAACAGCATTGCTAAGCAATTTTATTGTCTTATCATTTATGCTGAGGGTGATGCTATGTTTCAAGCATTGCGGAAAGTATTATTCGAGGACTAGGTCAGAACTTCCATTCAGCAGAAGTCCTGGAATAATACCCCAGACATCACTGAGTATAAAAACCTAGTATATCAGAAAAAGGAATCTTTCAAACGAGATTTCGGGGGTTACCCATATATCCGAGAGATGTTTCCCCACGATATAAGCAAGTTTGAAATTTAGGTTTATATCTCGTCACAATCTACTAAATGTGCAAAAACCTACTGGCACATCATCAGTGAGACCGTTTATCACATTTGACTTTCCAATTCTTTAGCATGCTGTGATAGTCCACTGATGTACTATCATTTCCTCTTCTTTGACAACAAAACTCATTTTTCATTTTATCATGTTTTTGGCTTTTTCAAATTTTCAAATGTTTTTGGATTTTCTGAAAAATTTTACTCCCCCTAAAATGCAAACACATTTTAGGAAATTTGAAAATAAACTGTACAAACAACGTGACAACTGATATCAAATTGCTTCAAATCGCCATCCACCTGGCATAAACAATCAGAACTCCCCTTTTCAACAAACTATTTTCTCATTTAGATTTCAAAACACTTAAGTTTGTTTTAATCAAAATGATTTTTCCAGAAAATAAGTTTGTTTTTACCACTTATAGGGGCATGGTTCATCATATTGTCTTTCAACCACTTGTATGAAAATTACATCAAGTTCAAATTAATGACCTTGAGTAATCACTATGTCAAGACAAACCTCTGTATCACTTGTACAATGAACTATAAATGCCGATACCTACTCCACACTTACCAACCTAGGAGTTCCTGCATAGTCCTTCACCTGTAAACATTTCATCAATCTTTTAAAAATTTCACAAAAACAAATTTAACAAGAATGATGCCGATTCCTGATCCTCGATTACAAACTTGGGATCTCCGGCAAGTCCAGAGACTTACTGTTCATAGTATGAGCCATCCCAGTCACAAACCAAGGATGGTTCAACTTTATTTTTCTTCGTCTTCTTCTCATAGAACTCTTTAACCCGTTTGACTTTTCGATCAATCATTTTACCAAAAATATGTTTCACAGTGGGGTTAAAGGCCTTTTCAACATCGAAAACCTTTTTATCATCATAAAATTGGTTTGAAATCTCAACTTTACCAATTTTCTTTTTATAATTTTCAGTCCGAAGTGATGGAAAATTTTCATCATCCACAGTCAGAACTGATTTTTCTCCTTTTATCTCAACCTGTGGCTCATCTGATTTTGTGGAATCAGATTCATCGCCAGAAGATAGCTCCTCTGATTTTGACCTATCAGAATCATCGCTAGAACTACCTCCAGACTTCTTAACCACCCATTTTTGTTTGTCATTTTTAGCTCTTTTCTTGTAAAACTTGTTTGAACATTCACCAATTTCAAATGTAGAATTTTTGAATAACTTTGTTCTGTCAATTGGTGGTTCAAACACAACCTCTTTCTCTTTCTGTTTACGAGAAACTCCCTGTTTTGATGGTATTGCCTTAGAACAATCTCTGGCAATATGTCCAACAGTGTTGCATTGGAAACAGGTTCTCGTATCTTTTTTCTGCTCAACCATCTTCTTCATGTCATCTTGCTTCTTTGCAAGGAACTCACTGTTTGACTGCCTCCAGAATTCTTTCTTTTCTTCTTCTTCTGAGCTAGTTCCTGAAACAAATGTCATTTTTGCTTTAAAATCACGAACATATTTTTCATTTTTCTGTTGGAGTAAAACCAAGACCTTTCTTTTTGAAATTACGGTTAGGGTTTGATTTCTTGTGAAAACCAAAACCAGAACTGTAACCTTTTTTCTTGTTTAATCTTTTTTGTACTCTTGAGGTGTATTTTTTAGATTTATCAGTAAGAATTAAATCTTTTATTTTAGAAATGTTAATTTCTGTAAGTTTGAAAACCTTTTTTATCATCTCAGTTTTTACACCTCTTATTGGAAATTCCTCATCAGAATATAATTTGTCGGAATCATTCAATGTATATGCAACTTTGAATGTTTCGTCACTCAAATTAGATTTTGATAACAGGAATTCTTTGTTGTAAACTCTTTTTCCCTGTTTGTCGGATTGACTCGGATTGCTGGACTCAGACTTTGACTCCGACATAGACTCTGACTTTGACTCCTCTGTTTCATCTTTATCCAACACCTGATCGACCACCTTTTTTATTAACTCAGACTCATGATCAGTGTCAGATGATGTAAACGTCACATCAATATTTTCTGGCAAGTTAACTGACGACTCCGACTCCCACTGTAAATTTGTTGCCTTTTCGACTCTTTCTGAATTTGGATTTCTTGGAGAATATCCATTTTCAAGCGGGGGTGGATACTTGTTGTAACCGAAACTTTGTTTCTTACCAGAATCATTCAATTTAATATCCTTCTTCTTTGCTTTCTTCTTTTCAGGAGTCTTTTCTTCAGAAATCTTCTGTTCTTCAGTTACCTCATCTTCTTCAAATGCCTTCAATCCTTCAGCAGTTGGATAGATCCTGTCAATGACATAAGAAGTACATGAGTAACTTTTCAACAATCGGTTTACTCTTTCAGTCTCAATTCTTTGTGTCTCCAGCTTTTGTTCAAGCACAACACACTTCTCAATGTAGTTGTTCACAACTTTCTGCTTTATCATGAAAGCTCCTTGAAGTGTCTTCATTGCTGTTGCTTGTTCTTCACTTGTTTGATTGTATTGGTTCATTGCTTTGTTCAGTACATCGTAAGATTCTTTCAAACTATTCAAGTAATAGATCAGTGTACTATTCTGCTTCTTCACAGCTTCACAGTTTTCACACTTCACTAGAATCTTCTTTGCATCAACTTCTTCATCAATTTTGAACTTTTGAACTTCAACCTTTACTTTCCTTTTGATCACTGGAATTTCTTCTTCATCACTGCTCACTGGTGTTTTTACCTTTTTCTTCTTCTTTTTAACCTTTTCATCTTCACTATCACTTTCAGCAATCAGTTTCATATCAGCATCGAATTTTCTCGCCCAATACTCAGTATCATCATCACTGTCCTCTTCAACTCTAGCAACAAAAGCTTTGTGAGCTATAGCTTGATCAGGAACATAATTATCCCATGTGAAATTTTCCCAGCTAAACCCTTCAGGTAACTTTTCGTCATCTTGATCTATTATCAAAGCACTACCATTAGCTCTCTTTGAAGAATCTTGATTAACCACACAAGCTCTCTTTCCAGAATCTTCAATCACATTCCTTCCTTGTGCAGTTTGTGCTTGATGTTGATGTTGTTGAGATGGTTGCTGAGCAACTTGATGGTATATGGCTTTTCGATAGTAATCATTGTTGTTGTTAAAAGGATTTTGAGCTCCACTTGCTTCGCGATTGGTGCATTCTCTCTTGAAGTGACCCTTCTCCCTGCAACGAAAACAAGTGACTTTAGATTTGTCAAAACCTAAAGTAGAAGCACCAGCCTCACGAAGATCATCTCTTCCAGTGATTTTCTTGAATTTCTCAGCTCTCCTCAACACGCTGGCCAAGCACCATTTTATGTCCACCAGTTCCATCTCTTCAGCATCGATCTGGTCGTAATCTTCCTTTGTCAGCATTGGATTCCCGATTCGACCTGCAACAAAACTACCATAAGATTCAAGAACAGTTCCCAATAAAGACATATGGATTTTTGCTAACACTTCAGAATATTCCTGATCATTTTCAATGTTCAACACAATGTTGCATTGAAGCTTTTTGCCATTTCTTGTTGTTGAAACATTCGGATCAAAAGATGAAAATGATGAGAAACTCGTGTTGCTGTTTGATCCTTTTGATGAACTACCAGATGAATTCTTTGCATTGTATGCAGTTTCAACTTTTGGTGACAAGTTGGTGGATTTATCAGTGACACCACCTTTATAGTAAAGTCCAATGTCTTGTTCACCATCGAAATCTTTCATCCTTAAGACTTTTCTCTGCACCATTTCCTGAGCTTCAATCTTTTCAATGAACTTGCTCAGTGTTAAGCTGCTAAAACCTTTCTTGTTTCTGAGCATCATGAGATATGTGCCCCAAGTTTCGTGTGGCAAAGCATCAGCAAGCTTCTCGATCAATTCTTCATTGTCTTTCTCAATACTCAATCTCTTCATGTTTGCTAGCAGATTGCAGTATCTCTCAATGATTTGCCTTGTGCTCTCATTTTTCAACCCACGAAACAAATCGAACTTTTTCTTCAAAAGTGATTTCTTGTTCTTAACCATCTCTTGACTTCCATGAAATTTCGATCTTAAGGCTTTCCAAATTGAGTATGAAGTTCCGTTATGTTGCAATAGAACCAAAATATCTTCTTTCACAGCTTGTTGTAGAAGACTCAGCATCATTTTCTCATCTTTGTATTTCTTTCTAGCATCGGCGCTTAGATCTTTAATCGAAACCACTTCTTCATCATCATTCGTCGGTCGAATGTATTTTGTCTCGACACATTCCCACGCATCCAAGTAGTTGGCTTGCACCCAGTTTTCGAACCGTCCTTCCCAACCCTTATATTCCTCGATGTTCATGAGCTTAGGCGGTTTTTGCATTGTTCCTGTTTCGTTTTCGAGCATTGTGTTCTGTGCAATAGTGATCGGGGTAACCGGAGTAGCGAATGCGTTGTAAAATTCCTCGTCCATTTTCAGATTTTTAACAAATTTCACAACTGTCCTTAAAAGCGAAATCAGAGATTTATGTGTTCACAAAAGCGAAATCTGGTTGTTGGGTGACCTTAAAAGCGAAATCCCAGAGATCATAAAAGCGAAACCAATATGTTCACAAAAGCGAAATTAGTATTTGCACCTATGAACGAAATCTGATTGTCTCCATGAGCGAAATCCCTCAATTTTTGTGACACAAGAGCGAAATTAGATGGACACAAAAGCGAAATCAGGGGTTTGTTGAACTTATGAACGAAATCAAAGTGTACTGATAAGCAAAATCACAGAGTGTACGTATAAGCGAAATCTAATCGGAAGTTAATTTGGTTCATTTTTAGTCCGAATTTCAGTGTCAAACTTTCAGGGATTTGTCTATGTCCAATTACGCACAATCTGTGAAATTTTGAACTAATTTTGACCGGTAAAACTTTCTGAAATGATGAAAGAAGGTGTAGAAGTAAGAAATCTCGATGAATTCCAGCTATTCTCTACAGAACTCCTCCTCCTGAAGCTCTGATACCACTTGTAGGATCGTATTTCGACCTGAACGAGTCGTTCAGAGGAGTTTTGATCAGATACAGGTGCGGAAAACAAGTATCTGACTTAGAAACAGCTAGTAAATCACTTTAAACACCTTTATGTATTGATATCTGACAGATTACATCCAAATCTCACACCGGCAGCACCTCGGCATGGAATACAAGGCTAATACATGATTTCGCTTATGAGCACCTATATATAGGGTTACTGATTTCACTCCAAGGTACATGACACATGAGCGAAATCAGTCATGACCACATAAGCGAAACCTCCTGAATGTCCCTATGAGCGAAATCATCATTCTAGTTACATACATTTTCCAATTTTCTCGTAAAACGTGCCCTAATCTATACATTTCAATGTAAGACTCGATCCAATACGAAGTCGACAGATGTAATGCACCAACATTTACCTTTCATTCTTTCAAGAAGGTATACCAACTGAACTCGAAATGGCCTGGATGTTTGAAGGGTTCGGAATGAATGTGAGCCGTGAGTTGTGAAATCGTGAATTCGAAGTGTTCTTGACGTTAATTGGGGATTAATTTGCTTAAGAGAATGAGAGATTTAGTAGGATTGAAGGGGTTAAGGGAACTGACAAAGTCTGATGTGCGTTTTTTGACATTACTAGGGCGCTGCTGGTATAATGTTAAAACCCTAGAAAGATTTTAGATTTAAAAAACAAACGTGTAGCAACTGCCCAGAACAACAGGAATCTAACCGGACACGTACATCTTGATAGAAAGCGCCTTAACCACCTGGCCATCCCTCAAATCCGTGAATGAGTTCATCCCAAAAATAATTTATGGGTTCATTAGGATTTTTCTATTAATACTAACACTAATAATTAGAAACCGAGTAGGTTCGGGCGAACCCGTAAGTTTCAATGTAGATCCGCCCCTGCTTCGAATACCAGTACCGGTACCATACCGTACCAATCATTTTCGGTACCAATACTTTTTGTACCAATAGCGGTACCTAGCTCATCCGTAATACACATTTCATCATTTCAAACTATCTTTACTTGCTGACTTACTCCAACCATTCAAGCATACAACAAGTACACACGAGCATCCAATACACATAAACACCAATGACAAACATTGCTACATCGAAAAACCCTTAATCGCATACACATTATACATGCCCACACATACACATGGCACTCTTTCAAATCATCTTTACTAATTAACACACCCTCTTATTCAAACCGGCAAAAGAGAACATTTGCAAAATAACCATCTTATACACAATAAAAATGAATTTGTTGAGTGTTCGAGAGTTTATCGGGTAAAGAAACACGAGGAGGGAAGGCTAATGAATCAATAAAGTTTATTTACTACTACTGAATATGATAATTTAGTCATTTTCATATGATGAATTCAAAAATTTTCATATTTTGTTTTAAGTTTAGTATATAATATTCATCTATCAAATATAAACTAATATCGTGAGTCTCTATGTGTTGCAAGTTGTCATGATTATATTTTAGAGAATATTACCTGAAAAGGGTAGTAAAATCTATAATTTCTATTTAAGGCAGCAATTTATTATAGTTAATGAAGTGGTCGAGGTTGCCACCATCGGCTTCTCATTTCTAAGAGTTCATGAGCCTGGGGATGGTGGTCTAGTATGTTTCTGCTGGCCTTTTTTGACTAGTTCTGTATGAACATAATGGAAAACATGAATAAAAGATTAATATTTGTTACACCATCACACTTACATGGGCCATTGTTAAAAACTATAACTTATGGTTATAGTTAACATTTATCATTCATATGTTATATTATAATTTGTGACATGGTTAATGTTGTTGGATAATACGTGTTACATGTTATAAGCACTCGAGGGACCGTTCTGGATTATTTATGATATTGGAAGGTTATATTTGCATAGTATTGTGGTAAGAAGGACTAGTTGTATAACTAATGAGGGACTGTGATCATCTACGTCCATAGATGAGGGTTCAGAGTGTAACTTGAAAAGATGCCAGCATATAAGACTTGGAGAATCACTGTTCGCCTCATTCTCACTTGTTCAGTCTTTCTATTTTTCTTTGTATTAGGGTTTGTTAGGTTGTTTATTGATTTAGTTGTTTCCGTTAATCTCTCGCTTATATTTGAGAGATCTATATTGTATTAGTCTCGATGATCATCTGTAGTAGATCTGTTTTGATCTTGTATCTTTGTGGTCTTATGTTCTGTAAGATCAAGGGTTCTGGGGTGATTTTTCTTGGTTTGGGTTAAATAAGAAAATCCCCCGTTCTGTCGCTATTTCTGTTGTTGTGTTTCGATTCATTATAGTTTACAGCCATCTAAGCAAGACTTTTTACCATTATATATCCCTACAATTATAAGTTTTGTTACACTATCACACTTACACGTACGTTTTTTATATGTGTGTCGGTATAACATCAATTTTTTTTAGGAAATTGATGTGCGTTAGGTGTGATATATATTTAAGTATATTTTAAGCCCTTTTTAACACTTTGGTCAAGTTTTAAATTTATAAAACACGATATTTTACTAACACTAAACACACATATGGACAAGTGCACCCATCGTGAGCGTAGTATAGCATTGGTAAGATACCGAGGTCGTCCAAGGACACAAGAGCTTTTAGTACCGGTTTATCCTCAACGTCTAATCAAATAAAAAATTTAGAAAAATGTTTTAAAAAAGAAAATGAAAACTAACGAAAATTGCTGAAAATAAAATAAAAAAATAAAAACAAGATAGACAACATGAATCACTTGGATCCGACTCGCCTTTAGTGTAACCTTTGATGTTTTCCTCACTTTTGCACTTTTTTAGAGATTATCTTAGTTATAGTAGTAGGCCCCTCTTTTGAAGGTGACGTTACCCTCAACCTAGTAGTTTGAGTCAGTAAGGATACAATCCTAAAGGGTTGGATTATTGGAAGATAATTAATTAAGTTATTAATGCGTAATGTGGTAGGCCCCTATTTTGAAGGGGACGTTACCCTCGGCTAAGTGGTTTGAGTCAGCAGGGATACAATCCCAAGTAGCTGGGTTAATGTATTAATAGTAGTTTACATATGAGGGGATCAAGGAATTCGCACTCCCGCCATCCAATACCAGTGGGTATTGGAGGAGGTCCTACAAAACTTGACCCAGGTCCTTGCAGGATCTATACACTGAACAAGGCAAGAACCTTACCAAACCATTCCCTTAACCCCCGACCAGGTAGCCAACATATCTCCAAATAGACCGTGAAGATATGAATGGTGTAAATCTTTTATTTTATATAGACAGTAAAATAACACCAAGACACCACGGACAAATGATAAGGAAGTTTCACTTTCAACATAAGAAACTAGTTATTAAAGTCATTAATACAAAACAAAATAAAAAGTGCGAAAAGATTAAAAAACAAAAGTATTACACTAAATGCTTGTCTTCACCAACTGATGTAAGAGACTTAGGCAAACATGGCCTTTGATTGTCAAGAACTCTTACTATCAATCTTGGATCCTGAGACTACTACACACACTCTATGATGGATGATGGATGATGGTGGTGGATGTGGGTGTTGTGATGGTGGTGGAGTGTGGGTGAAGGGGGAGATAGGTGGTTTGTCAAGGGATGCCTTTGCAATGAACCAAACACCCCTATTTATAGCCTGCATAGAAACCCGGACACAGCCCCGTGCCCGCTGGGCACGGTCCCATGTCCACCCATCTTCTCTTTCTTCATTAAATGCAGTTTGTCTGCATTAGTTGACCACGCCCCCGTGTCCACTGGGCACGGCCCCGTGTACAGAAGCGTATCTGTACCATCAAGATTTGCCTGGATTCTGCGAATCTTAGCGTTGACCACGGCCCCGTGTCCGCTGGGCACGCCCCCGTGTTGGGAAATAGAAGCTTCTACAACTTTGTCTTTTCTGCAGACACTTGGGCACGCCCCCGTGTTCAATGAGCACGAGGCGTGTTTAGCCTTCTGATGTCTTGTTTTTGCTTGGGAAGATGCTGTTGAGGGGTCGGGCATGCCACGTTTATTCCTTTTCTTGTATTATTGTTAGATTTGGCTACATTTTTGCTTCTTTTGTTCATTTAAGCTCATGTAACCCTGAAAATACAAAAGGAAGACAAAAGCACACTTTTTCCAACATTAGTACTAAAAAAGGGTTAGTTTTATACCTCATTTGATGTAATTTATATGTTGCATTTTACACACATCAAATACCCCCACACTTGAATCTTCGCTTATCCTCAAGCAAAACTACTTATTTTGTGGCTTACACACCCAAATGGAATGGGTAGAAGAGAAGGTTTTGGGCTTGTCTTGAGTGTCGGGATTCCAAGATCTTTATTAAGTTTTATTTTTATGTTATTTACAATCCTATTCGTTATGATTTATTTAAAACATTTCATAAGAGAAATTACTTATTTAGGCATAACATGCCTCTTTAAAATTCTATTTATATACAAGTTCACATACCTCACGGGGGATCACTCAACACTCGGCCGAAGATGTATTTTTGTGAAACACTCGAGAGCGGCATGAAACTTACTTCTACCATATGCTTGCCAAGCAATCAATCCTCCTCCTTTTTAACTATAAACCTTTGTAAATATCAAGAGGACTTTTGGGAAGGGTTAGGCTTGGGTTAAAGGTAGGTGGTTTTGGGTTAGTGGTTAGTAGAAAAGGGCGAAAGGCGTAAAAAGCGTCGGTTTTCGTAAAACATTTTGTTTGTGTGACTTTTTATTCTAATGAAGCATTTTTCAAACAAAGTTTCTTTTGATGAACTTCTTTGTTTATTGCTAAACTTCATCATATCATTTTTTTTAATAAGGATGTCACAAGAAAACCGAGCTTTGTACTAAAATAAAGGGGTTTAAAATGAAAAAAAAGGGTTTTGGTGGGTAAAGGGTGTTTGTTTTGGGTTTAGAAATGAAAAGGTTTAGGCTCAAAGGGGTTAACTAGGGGGATTTTGGGTAGGCGGTAAAAAAAAGAAAAATAATGGTGTTGAGATTAAAAGGGTTAGTCCTAATGCCTCCGTCATTTACTTACTTGGGTTTAAGTTGGTAAGGACCGGGAATGTATCGTCATGGCAAGTTCTAGAGTCGTAAGAAACCAATGGCTATTCACACAAGAAACGAAAAAATGAGCATTTAATTTTAAGATGTGTATTTGTATGCTCAATAAAGGCTTAAAACTCACTTTTTATGGGAATGGGATTTTAATGTGATCAAGTATATATAATCAAATTTTAACTAGATTTGTCATGCCGTTTCATAATTTTCTTATGTTTGTTCTTTTTATCACGACGCTATCGGTTGTAAATATATAAAAATATAACCTTTTTAGAACTTGTTATTCCCAATTTAAACCAAGACAAGTAAAAAAAATGATTTTTTTTTGAAAAAATTTGGGGTGTTTAGCGGTTCCAACAGAGTTTTGTGTAAGGCTTGTAATTAGGACTTGCAAAATTCAAGGTTTTAGCATCCCCCCACACTTAAATTACACATTGTCCTCAATGTGTCCCAAAAATGAGTTTTTAGGTTGATTGAATGTGTAAAAATGTGTGTTAAACAAAATTTTCTGTTACTGGGCATCTGGACACGGGCTGTGGTGACCGGGCACGGCCTCGTGTTCAGATTGCCAGTAACACAAATTACCAAAAAGTAACAGAAGGCTGGGTACGGGGGCGTGTTCAGCGAACACTCCCCGTGTCCAGATACCTGAACTGGGCGTTTTTCTGCAGACTCTTGAGTACGGGGCCGTGCTGGCGGGACACGGCCCGTGTTGAACTTGCTGTAATGAAGAAAAATGTTCGGGAGGCTCTTATTTTGTGCATGGGGCGTTGGTTCAAGTCTCCCTTAGTATCCTTCACCATCCAAGTGTGTTTTAACCATTATAACATCATCCAAACACCATATAATTTTGAAACCATCATTCATTAAATAAAGAGAATTACAACAAGGTCCTAGGAAAATAAAGAAAGTTAAAAAGAAAGTTCCTAAGATAGTTAGGTCAAGTGATGTATGAAATCATCCTAACGAGTTCTACCCTTATTCTAGGAATATCAAAAGTCCGGAAATAGCTTCCCGGTATTTTGTAGGCATTGTCGAACTCGGAGCCGAGAGGTGTCCCTTAGATGTCGTTGAGCCATTCCTCTATCTCTTTTGGGAGGAAGAAGGCGGGCTCATTTTCCTCAACATCTTGTGGGGGAGGAGCGGTGGCGACCGGGACCCCAGGAGTATGTCTCGAGGTGGTTCTGCATGCACGGCGTACCACTCGGCCGGTATGATGACTTCTGTTACCACATTCCACGCCCTTTGTGTAGTGATTGGTACCAAAGGAGGGGAAGCGAGGAAATTCAACCTTTGGTGCAAAAGGTTGACATCCCTAAGACATCCTTCTAGACCCCCCGATAAATGATTGATACGGTCGACCAGAGCTTCCTCAACCCCCGTCATTTCGTCTATGGCCTCTCTCAAGGGATAGACATAGTTGACGAGAGAGTCTTCTACCGTTGACCTTCTCCCTTGCCGGTTGTTTCTCGAGTGTGATGATGATGTTCCACTGTTTCTGCTCGACATTCTAAGAAAACAAACCGAAAAGAATTCATTTTAGTGAAACAGTACCTCGAACATGGCTTCGTGCTCACTGAGCACGACCCCGTGTTCACCTTTCTGCAGATTTTGAAACAAGGGATCTTGGAGCTTTAAATTATTTTTCTGACTTTTGAAGCATTTTTAAGCAGAAATAACTTAAAACTGTGTTATAAAACTTGTTTTTAACAAGATCCCTTGAATAAAAATCTAACAAATATCACAATAAAGCTTTAAAACATGGTGATTTCAAGATCTAATGGAGGTGTTTGAGGTAAAAATAAAGAAGAAGGCAAAGGACAAAAGTGGAAAAGACGGTTGTTGAGAACCTTCTTTAGAATATACCTAGGATGGTATGTGTGAAGATCCCACCAAATCTCTGTCTTTGGAGTGGTCTAAATGTGTAACAACTCTCATCAAAAGTCCTATTTATTTTATTATTTTATCCAATAGGAAATCCTAATTAAGACACCCAAGTGATTCTGCACAAACCCTAAAATTTTCAGAATAATCAGAATCAGGATCAGGGCCTCTAAAACTCAGGGGGGGGGGGTAAACCCTAGTTACGATTATCTACATAAAACGTTGTCAAAATTGAATTTTACGAAACTGTTGACTCAGCAAGCCTACACACACACGAAGCTACCCTATGGTGGAATAGGGTCCTTCGCGTCACGCGAAGCCCACAAGGGTACCCCTCGCGTCACGCGAGGGGGGTCAAAAATTGGCTATAAATAGTAGGCATTGGGACTTGATTTCTGGCACTGAAACGACGTAGAAATTCCAATTCTACACTGAGATATCTTAGAATTACTATCACAACACACACGGATCACTAATCATCGCCGCAATACAGGGTAATAACTCGATCGCTGATACGATTCAATGTCCGATCGATTAAACTATCCAATGGATGTTTAAGTGCTGCCTAGATCAGGGTTTATGCTTTGTCATTCGTTGTTAATTCAATGGATGTTTAAGTATCGCACTTTGTCATTCGTTGTGAAGGTTTTAATCTCGTGAGTTATCGTAAATGCTGTATTAAGTTATTAACCGAGTTGTGTGCATGTTATTAATTTAGGTTAAAAGGCTAATCAGTAGGCTAGGCTCTGCTCAAATTAAATCTGCAATGTGAGTCATTCTCTTTTATTCAAAATGCTTTATAAATTCTTAAATATTTTCAAAGTTATAATTACAGTGATTAAGTATATGTAATCACCAAATTACAGCCAGTATGTGGGGTTTTGTATACATTACTTGATAATCTTCACCATTGGGGCAGCCAAGGGGTGATATGACCATAGTCACAGACACCATTGGACAACAGGAGGGCCAATGGGTCGAGTGACAAAATACCGTGGGTAGTTGGTTTGATATCAGAAACATTGTAATCGCTCTTGATACTGTAAATTATAACAAACGAGTCGTTTTAGTAAAAAGAATGATTCACTCAGTATTTTCCGCTGACAAAACCTTTTTCAAACATGTTTCAGGTGATCTGTTGTGATCCAGGAAAAGTGTCGTGAAGCACTACAAGCTTAAGGAAGTGGCTCAGTATAAAATAAAGAAACATGTTTTGTAACCTAAAAGATTTCTTCGTGAAATATCAAGATTGTAAATTACCGGGTTTTATCCCGAGTTGTGAAATAAAATAAATCGGGAAATATTTCAGTTTTTAAAAGATCCTGAAGAAAACTTCCGCTGTTAAATAAATACCACGGGATTTTCTGTCACACCCCAACTTTCCACGTGTCACCGGTGGGCCCGGTGGGGAGTATCGTGACGTAGTTGATATCATCATAGTCAAACAACACAATATATAAATGCACAGCGGAAGCAAAAGATAAATATTATTACATTCCGAAAATAAAGTAATATCCAGTATTACAACGGAAAGTAAAGAATCCACAGGCGGATCTTAAAACATATCATTTGTTCAACAGACTTTAGACGCCTAGAACTTGCAAGATTCCTTATTAGCGCCCTGAGCTTCCAGCCAATTTCATTCAGTACCTGTCACTTAACCCTTTTTGGAAAATACGTCAGTTTTCACTGGTAAATACACTCAACCGACTCATTTGAAAAGAGTTTAAGAAAATTGATTTGAATGCACGTGGCACAAGATATCTTTTATAATTTGATTAAAATGCACAGAGGCAAAATTAACCTTTTTAACTTGGGACTATTTTATTAATAAAAATCTTGTATTAACTGACATGCCACAGGTATAATGCCCACAAGGTTAATACCTTTAGTGGATTACCTGTTTTGGTATAATGCCCACAAGGTTAATACCTTTAGTGGATTACCTGTTTAGGTATAATGCCCACAAGGTTAATACCTTTAGTGGATTACCTGTTTAGGTATAATGCCCACAAGGTTAATACCTTTAGTGGATTACCTGTTTTGGTATAATGCCCACAAGGTTAATACCTTTAGTGGATTACCTGTTTTTGGTATAATGCCCACAAGGTTAATACCTTTAGTGGATTACCTGTTTAGGTATAATGCCCATAAGGTTAATACCTTTAGTAGATTACCTGTTTAGGTATAATGCCCACAAGGTTAATACCTTTAGTGGATTACCTGTTTAGGTATAATGCCCACAAGGTTAATACCTTTAGTGGATTACCTGTTTAGGTATAATGCCGACAAGGTTAATACCTTTAGTGGATTACCTGTTTTGGTATAATGCCCACAAGGTTAATACCTTTAGTGGATTACCTGTTTTTGGTATAATGCCCACAAGGTTAATACCTTTAGTGGATTACCTGTTTTTGGTATAATGCCCACAAGGTTAATACCTTTAGTGGATTACCTGTTTTTGGTATAATGCCCACAAGGTTAATACCTTTAGTGGATTACCTGTTTTGGTATAATGCCCACAAGGTTAATACCTTTAGTGGATTACCTGTTTTGGTATAATGCCCACAAGGTTAATACCTTTAGTGGATTACCTGCTTTGGTATAACGCCCACAAGGTTAATACCTTTAGTGGATTACCTGTTTTTGGTATAATGCCCACAAGGTTAATACCTTTAGTGGATTACCTGTTTTGGTATAATGCCCACAAGGTTAATACCTTTAGTGGATTACCTGTTTTGGTATAATGCCCACAAGGTTAATACCTTTAGTGGATTACCTCAATAATTTAATCATAATACAATTAAATATTCAATACCCGACCAAACGATATTTCTATAATACTGTATCCCAAGCCCTTATAGGGAAAATAAGTTAAGAGTATTTACCTGAGCTTTCTCCTGTCTTAAATAGCAAGAATCTAATAACTCAGCCGTATTCACTTAAGTAAGCGTAGGTACCATTTACCGAAATGCTCTAGTCTGGAATGATGGTATAAATAACCAATTAGAATGCTAACGGGTCTTTAATTTAGCCTAAGCTTAGACCGGTTAGTCTTAAGGGAATATACGGTTCAGACGCATGATTAAGCGAAGACTGGAATAGAATGTGGTTTAGACCCGACAAGTTTGAAGACTTGTCTTAAATGGGTATTTCATACACATTCTGGATTTTGAGATAAAACCAATAAGGTTTGACCCGTTTTGGCTAATTTATGTAAACTTGTTACATAAACCGAACCGTACGCGTAATAAGCGTGACGGGTATTCATGAGAGCCGTATACAGGTTTCCTAAGTTAATTATGTCTCAAATATGTTGTGACCTCAGTAAGATGTCTTTCATTATGCCCGAAACGTATATAAACACAAACTAGGCCCCGTAGAGGTAGTTTGGTCATTTAAAAGGTTATAAAAGAGTTTAAGTATTTACCTGAGTTACAGGTCTGATATAATCAGCAAAAATACTTATTTTGATAAGTTATAACAGTAGGTTAAAGTATATATGTGAATTTACCAAGTATAACCAAACTATGCACCGTAGGGACATTTTGGTAATTTCACATAAGCCGTAAAGCTCAAAACTGAAGTCTGAGTTAAACAACTTTTGCTTACTATTAAAATATTATAATTTAACTAAAACATCAGTAGGTATCACCCTTGTATGTTTAAAAATAGTCTTAGTACATACTATACGCTAAAAACGCTAAATAAGGCGATTAGGAGCCGTTTACGGGTTCAATACCTAAAGCTGATATTTTTATTATTCCAAAAGGTCTAAAATAATTTATTTATCATAACTAATCAGTAGCAAAAGGTTTGGAGTCGTTTAGATATGTAAAACTCATTTTATGGCCCGTAAGGGCAAAACCGACATTTACCGGATTAAGCCTACGACTATGAGTTATGCTCAGCCTAAAATTAATTAAAAATATTTAAAATTCCCAAAATAATATATCACATCAGTGGGTAAATATTTTGATATCAAAAAGTAGGCTTAACTAGGCTATACGCTAATTACGCCATTTTATTAACATAAAGCTTTAAATTTGCGATAATGAGCATAACTCTCAATCTATACTTCAAATTGATGTCAAACTTTGCATACAAGTTTATATATCAGTAATTAAAGTTTCTACTCTTTTACTTTTCCAAAAATCACGTTTTAAGGTAATAAGGGCATAATGGTCAACATATGAGCAATTAACGGAAACGCGTAAACGAATGGGTCAATCAATGAACCAACCACAGAGGGTTGTGCTAACATGTAGCCTGGTCCTAAAGAAGCTCTAAGACATTTTCAAATCATACTAAAGCGGGCCAGAACTGAAAGTCAAAGTGAAAGTCAAACTATGCGACTTTCGGCTCCGAACCGGGTCTAAACAGGAAATTGTCGGGTTGAACATGTTTAGACATGTTCTTACACTTATTACCAAGTTATAACAATGGTCCAACAGGTTGCATATGATCTACAATGTTAATTGTGCATAAATAGCATTTTAAGCTTCCTGTAGACTTTTTAAATATAAGTTTGACCCGACTTTTGACCTGGTTAGAGTGATTATCAGGGGAAACCCTTTTGAGGTTTTATTACCCACATAAATACCAACTCATAACTACTTTTGATTCGAGATATGACTGAGCCATTAATACTTAATCTCGAAGTCAAACCGTAATTACGTCGGTTTGACTTTTAGCTAAATAACTAAGCTAAAGTTAATTAGAGAAGGTTAGGCAACTTACAAAGGTCCTAAGCTTGATTAGAGAACACTTGAGAGAAGGTTTTGAGTTCCAGAAGTGCTCCAAGAATGCAGATGAAGATGTGATGAATTGTTTGCAACTAAAGGCCCTTATATAGTGGATTTACTCACCACAATGCATTGACAACAAGGTCTACTACTGCCCACAACATTCCTACATGTGTCCTACATGTTTAGGGAGTGTTTAGGGGCCAAGGGGTAAGAGGAAACTCGTTTAAGAGGCAAGAATCGCGTTTAAACTGGCAACGGCCGGTTTTCTGTTGCTGGGCAGTTGCTTGCGCACCGTAACAATTATTTGTTGCGGTGCGCAACAATTCATCAGGGACCAAAATGTTGGCTTTTCAATGAATTGAAGGGGCAACTGAGTATAAACGATTCTTGGCCGTTTTTTTTTTTATCAATATGGGGCATCAAATTTGGGTCATGTATAGTATGCACCACCATGTTATGTTGTGTGAAAGTCTTGGAGTCTTTTAGAAAGTGCCGAACAATAAGGTTTACCGTGCAAATTTCTTCGTAGGAGTCCACCAATTAAATTATGAATCATTCATTGCTATAATTCACTGAACTTGAACATATACTACATGTTTTTAATATGTTTTGAGTCTTGGGATTTATAACGAGGTCGTTCAGAGGTGCAAAGGTTAACATAACGACACTTTTAAATCCTGTCAAACATTTTTTTAATAAATCCGAGTTTATAACGCTTCTTGTCTTACACGACACGTGTCGTTATTTTATTTAACACTAATTTTCGAGGTGTTACATCCTCACCCCCTTAAAATAAATCTCGACCCGAGATTTACTGAAACAAATGAGGGTACTTTTCTTTCATGGTGGATTCAACCTCCCACGTGAATTCGGGACCTCTACGGGCATCCCATTTGACCTTTACAATAGGTACATGCTTCCTTCGAAGCTTCTTCACTTGTCGATCTTCAATCGGCAAAGGTTTTTCCACAAATTTTAAGCTCTCATCTATATGCACATCTGTATGTGGTATAACCAGTGATTCATCAGCGAAGCACTTCTTCAGATTGCAGATGTGGAACACATTGTGAATTCCACTGAGCTCTTCAGGTAAGTTTAGCTTATAGGCAACTGACCTGACACGTTCGATAACCTCGAAAGGTCCTATGTATCCCAGCCTTAGTTTGCCTTTCTTACCAAAACGCATCACCCCCTTCCAGGGCGATACTTTAAGTAACACTTTGTCACCTACTTCGAAGTGAAAAGCTTTACGCTTTGGATCTGCGTAACTTTTCTGCCTATAACGGGCAACTTTGAGACGGTCACGAATCTGGACAGCCTTGTCCGTCGTTTCAAAGATTATCTCTGGTCCTGATAATTGGACTTACCAATTCCCTATCTAACAATAGATGTTTAACATTCCATCTATACAAGGTCTCCCAAGGAGCAGCCTTAATACTTACATATCAATTATTATAGAAAAGCTTAGTTTAAGGTGAGAGGGTTATCCAGCCATTGCTTAACTAATTTTAAGGAATAGCTAATCCTTGTCGTTAGTCGAACAATTCGACGATCCTGGGTAGCTGAGGGAAATTCTTAATTGTTGTTAAAATAGGGTTGCGGTAATGAGTGCATAAGCAAAATGAACCGTCTTTCCTAACAACATCAAACTCTCAGAATATCGAGTTAGGCTATATGAACCCTCTATTTTAAAACTTAGTTATCAGGGTTTCGATTCTTCCAATGGCGGTACTAGCCGTCTTGGAGATTTCATAATAATACAGCCTTTAAATGAGATATAAATCTTAATCCTACCTGTCCCTCATGGGTAAACAGGGTAATCTTAGGAGAAGATTGTTAAGATACAAGGAGATTACTGAGATTTCCATATCTTAGGCTCCAGTTCACTCATCAACGCTTGTGTCTAATAAGTGACACATTTATGTTATGAGTCCACATATTTCTTTATCAGGGAATATTTACTTGGACAATTCCATTCCGGATACCTTCTTTGAATACTACTAGTCGTCTTTAGTACAATATGACCATTGGGATATCTTAGGGGTTCCATGTATTAAACCTCCATACTGATCAGGCATGGAAGTAATCTATGGGACGCACTAGGATACGCCACTTCTCATATGGCACTTTTATCAAACATAGTTTGGCATTCGTAGGTGATAGAAAACAATGCGAAAATAATAAAATAAAATAATATATATTGTCGTACTCTTTCTAGGGAAGAGTACTCCAGATTCTTATGGAAGAATTATCTTCCAGGATGGGAGTCATAGACTATAACTGTCATCGTCTTGAAAGGCGATTCACTTGACAGAAAGGTAAACCTATGAACATCACTAATGGATGTCTATATATAATTATCGTATCTAATGATATTAGTCATGATCACATCGATCATATTGACTATTAGGTTTGGGTATAATCCCACCATTTTGAATAGGGTTCATAAGGATCACCACTATTTTGTCTTATCGACAATAGAGTAAAGTATAGCCCGTAGGCAATTCATCTCTCACGGATGTTTATAATATGATCATCTTATAAGATGATATAAGCCATGATTTCTAGATCATAAGGCCAACTAGGAACTTAAAAATTTCCAATATAGGGATGGCTGTTGTGATTTTATCGAATCACATTTGTCAGGAGTGCTAACACGTTCTTAGGTGTTAACAAGGATCTGAATCCCTTGAGTAGGTTTCACCATCTTGGCCGCGTAGGCTAGGTTTCACCTTTAAGATTCTTTTTAAAATGTACACTGGCAGGAAAGTAAGGATATTTATTTTATTCAGGATTTTTATCATAAATCCTAATTTATAAGTTAATAACAGCACAAATGGCCTAGTCGCGTAGACAAGTTTAATTTATAAGCCATGATTTCAGAGAATCGAGGCATTATAAGTTAGTAATGGCACAAAAGGCCTAGTCACGTGGACAAGTTTAATTTATAAGCCATGATTTCAGAGAATCGAGGCAAATTTAGTTAATAGCACAAAAGGCATAGTCACGTGGACAAGTTATATTTATAAGCCATGATTTCAGAGAATCAGGGCAATTTATGAATTTGTAATGGCACAAAAGGCCTAGTCACGTGGACAAGTTTAATTTATAAGCCATGATCGTTTGGGATCGAGGCTTTTAGGTGTGAATCAAAATTCATTATTTTTCTCGACAGGGAGTTGTAGGCTACCACTGTCTTTAGTCTCAGAGGACATTAACTATAGCCCGTAGACATTTCCCTTCTAAGGGATGTTTATAATATGATCATCATATAGGATGATATAAGCCATGATTTCTAAATCAATAGACTAGATAAGAAAATTGGAAGAATCCAATATATGAAAATAAAAGTACAGAGTTGCCCTAAGCGGGACTTGAAAGGAATAATGTTGTCCTCGAAGGAACTAAAAGATAAATATGTCCTTATAAGGACTATTAAGGAAACTATCTTCAGCAAGAGGAGTTTCTTCTTCATTTTATTTCTGAATGTTCTCTCCCTGGATGCTCGTTTCATTCTAGCCGCGGTACGAAGCTCAGCATTTCGAGGCTCCGGATGTGGAGAATTTCTATTACAGCTTCTTCGCTTGGCGACGTATATATAAAAATTAGGAAGCAAAAATTTCCAGATTAGGATTGAGAATATTCCTATGTTAAGTCTAGACTCAGAAGGTCAAAGAATGTGCTACTGTGTCATTGAGATTAAACACTAAGGGCTAGTGTTTAATTCACTCAATGTTGGCTCTGATACCAACCTGTCACACCCCAACTTTCCACGTGTCACCGGTGGGCCCGGTGGGGAGTATCGTGATGTAGTTGATATCATCATAGTCAAACAACACAATATATAAATGCACAGCGGAAGCAAAAGATAAATATTATTACATTCCGAATATAAAGTAATATCTAGTATTACAATGGAAAGTAAAGAATCCACAGGCGGATCTTAAAACATATCATTTGTTCAACAGACTTTAGACGCCTAGAACTTGCAAGATTCCTTATTAGCGCCCTGAGCTTCCAGCCAATTTTGTTCAGTACCTGTCACTTAACCCTTTTTGGAAAATACGTCAGTTTTCACTGGTAAATACACTCAACCGACTCATTTGAAAAGAGTTTAAGAAAATTGATTTGAATGCACGTTGCACAAGATATCTTTTATAATTTGATTAAAATGCACAGAGGCAAAATTAACCTTTTTAACTTGGGACTATTTTATTAATAAAAATCTTGTATTAATTGACATGCCACAGGTATAATGCCCACAAGGTTAATACCTTTAGTGGATTACCTTCTTTGGTATAATGCCCACAAGGTTAATACCTTTAGTGGATTACCTGTTTAGGTATAATGCCCACAAGGTTAATACCTTTAGTGGATTACCTGTTTAGGTATAATGCCCACAAGGTTAATACCTTTAGTGGATTACCTATTTTGGTATAATGCCCACAAGGTTAATACCTTTAGTGGATTACCTGTTTTTGGTATAATGCCCACAAGGTTAATACCTTTAGTGGATTACCTGTTTAGGTATAATGCCCACAAGGTTAATACCTTTAGTGGATTACCTGTTTAGGTATAATGCCCACAAGGTTAATACCTTTAGTGGATTACCTGTTTAGGTATAATGCCCACAAGGTTAATACCTTTAGTGGATTACCTGTTTTGGTATAATGCCCACAAGGTTAATACCTTTAGTGGATTACCTGTTTTGGTATAATGCCCACAAGGTTAATACCTTTAGTGGATTACCTGTTTTTGGTATAATGCCCACAAGGTTAATACCTTTAGTGGATTACCTGCTTTGGTATAATGCCCACAAGGTTAATACCTTTAGTGGATTACCTGTTTTGGGTATAATGCCCACAAGGTTAATACCTTTAGTGGATTACCTGTTTTGGTATAATGCCCACAAGGTTAATACCTTTAGTGGATTACCTGTTTTGGTATAATGCCCACAAGGTTAATACCTTTAGTGGATTACCTCAATAATTTAATCATAATACAATTAAATATTCAATACCCGACCAAACGGTATTTCTATAATACTGTATCCCAAGCCCTTATAGGGAAAATAAGTTAAGAGTATTTACCTGAGCTAGCTCCTGTCTTAAATATCAAGAATCTAATAACTCAGCCGTATTCACTTAAGTAAGCGTAGGTACCATTTACCGAAATGCTCTAGTCTGGAATGATGGTATAAATAACCAATTAGAATGCTAACGGGTCTTTAATTTAGCCTAAGCTTAGACCGGTTAGTCTTAAGGGAATATACGGTTCAGACGCATGATTAAGCGAAGACCGGAATAGAATGTGGTTTAGACCCGACAAGTTTGAAGACTTGTCTTAAATGGGTATTTCATACACATTCTGGATTTTGAGATAAAACCAATAAGGTTTGACCCGTTTTGGCTAATTTATGTAAACTTGTTACATAAACCGAACCGTACGCGTAATAAACGTGACGGGTATTCATGAGAGTCATATACAGGTTTCCTAAGTTAATTATGTCTCAAATATGTTGTGACCTCAGTAAGATGTCTTTCATTATGCCCGAAACGTATATAAACACAAACTAGTCCCCGTAGAGGTAGTTTGGTCATTTAAAAGGTTATAAAAGAGTTTAAGTATTTACCTGAGTTACAGGTCTGATATAATCAGCAAAAATACTTATTTTGATAAGTTATAACAGTAGGTTAAAGTATATATGTGAATTTACCAAGTATAACCAAACTATGCACCGTAGGGGCATTTTGGTAATTTCACATAAGCCGTAAAGCTCAAAACTGAAGTCTGAGTTAAACAACTTTTTCTTACTGTTAAAATATTATAATTTAACTAAAACGTCAGTAGGTATCACCCTTGTATGTTTAAAAATAGTCTTAGTACATACTATGCGCTAAAAACGCTAAATAAGGCGATTAGGAGCCGTTTACGGGTTCAATACCTAAAGCTGATATTTTTATTATTCCAAAAGGTCTAAAATAATTTATTTATCATAACTAATCAGTAGCAAAAGGTTTGGAGTCGTTTAGATATGTAAAACTCATTTTATGGCCCGTAAGGGCAAAACCGACATTTACCGGATTAAGCCTACGACTATGAGTTATGCTCAGCCTAAAATTAATTAAAAATCTTTAAAATTCCCAAAATAATATATCACATCAGTGGGTAAAGATTTTGATATTAAAAAGTAGGCTTAACTAGGCTATACGCTAATTACGCCATTTTATTAACATAAAGCTTTAAATTTGCGATAATGAGCATAACTCTCAATCTATACTTCAAATTGATGTCAAACTTTGCATACAAGTTTATATATTAGTAATTAAAGTTTCTACTCTTTTACTTTTCCAAAAATCACGTTTTAAGGTAATAAGGGCATAATGGTCAACATATGAGCAATTAACGGAAACGCGTAAACGAATGGGTCAATCAATGAACCAACCACAGAGGGTTGTGCTAACATGTAGCCTAGTCCTAAAGAAGCTCTAAGACATTTTCAAATCATACTAAAGCGGGTCAGAACTGAAAGTCAAAGTGAAAGTCAAACTATGCGACTTTCGGCTCCGAACCGGGTCTAAACAGGAAATTGTCGGGTTGAACATGTTTAGACATGTTCTTACACTTATTACCAAGTTATAACAATGGTCCAACAGGTTGCATATGATCTACAATGTTAATTATGCATAAATAGCATTTTAAGCTTCTTGTAGACTTTTTAAATATAAGTTTGACCCGACTTTTGACCTGGTTAGAGTGATTATCAGGGGAAACCCTTTTGATGTTTTATTACCCACATAAATACCAACTCATAACTACTTTTGATTCGAGATATGACTGAGCCATTAATACTTAATCTCGAAGTCAAACCGTAATTACGTCGGTTTGACTTTTAGCTAAATAACTAAGCTAAAGTTAATTAGAGAAGGTTAGGCAACTTACAAAGGTCCTAAGCTTGATTAGAGAACACTTGAGAGAAGGTTTTGAGTTCCAGAAGTGCTCCAAGAATGCAGATGAAGATGTGATGAATTGTTTGCAACTAAAGGCCCTTATATAGTGGATTTACTCACCACAATGCATTGACAACAAGGTCTACTACTGCCCACAACATTCCTACATTTGTCCTACATGTTTAGGGAGTGTTTAGGGGCCAAGGGGTAAGAGGAAACTCGTTTAAGAGGTCAGAATCGCGTTTAAACTGGCAACAGCCGGTTTTCTATTGCTGGGCAGTTGCTTGCGCACCGTAACAATTATTTGTTGCGGTGCGCAACAATTCATCAGGGACCAAAATGTTGGCTTTTCAATGAATTGAAGGGGCAACTGAGTATAAACGATTCTTGGCCGTTTTTTTATCAATATGGGACCTCAAATTTAGGTCATGTATAGTATGCACCACCATGTTATGTTGTGTGAAAGTCTTGGAGTCTTTTAGAAAGTGCCGAACAATAAGGTTTACCGTGCAAATTTCTTCGTAGGAGTCCACCAATTAAATTATGAATCATTCATTGCTATAATTCACTGAACTTGAACATATACTACATGTTTTTAATATGTTTTGAGTCTTGGGATTTATAACGAGGTCGTTCAGAGGTGCAA
>JARYGA010056662.1:0-43643 GCA_030545235.1 Helianthus tuberosus
CGCGCAAATGACGCGTTAAAGTAGCGTAAACTACCTTAACGGGTCATAACAGGTCAAAAGCACTTAGGATAGGTTTCAATTCAGAATGTAGGCTTTGTTAAACCATATCATATGAGTTCCAACACTCGTTTGGTTTACAATACCTCATTCTACCCGATTCCTCGATTTATGTCCCGTTACACTAACATAGTATCCGATACACTAGGAACCACTTCGCCACTTGAACTATTGATCCTTTGAGCTTTGTCATATCATTTGAACAAGACCTACACGCAATCCAAGGTGAGTACATAGTTCCACTCTTTTACCGTTTTCAAATGTTTTGGGGTGATTCATATGTGTAACTGATTTGTTTTCCAAATGTATGGCATATATGTGTTTACTAAGTGCTTTTAGGTGTACTATTTCGATTAAGCAAATAGGATGTTTATCCAAATCCTTAAAAGATCTACCTATCTTCATAGTTAGACTCTTATAGGATATTTGAAGTACAGTCTTAGATCTTCCTATCTTCATAGTGAGATTTTTAAGAAGTACTTTACGACATGATGGTTATGGTTTATGTGTAGATTGTTGGTGATTTAGATAACAAAACTAGAGTAATACAATAAGCACATGGGGGATAAGTCGCTGGTACTTCCTATATATAAGTGTTCTTATTGTATTACCCTTCGTGGCATTATCCCGAATCACCATTAGGATTTAGGATGTTGTGATTCAATGATTCAATGTGATAGAAACCAAATCCTTTTAGCATCAATTTATCTTCATAGATTGATACTTGTAGGATGTTTAAAGTGCTATTATTGGAGTCCTTGATTGGATTCATTGTGTACTTTAATGCGTATGTAACTAGACGATGTGATAGAAACCATATCCTGATAACATCTATCTATCTTTATAGATTGATTCTTGTAGGATGTTTAAAGTGCTATTATTGGAGTCCCTGATTGGATTCATTGTGTACTTTAATGCGTGTGTGACTACATAATGTGACAAGAACCAGATCCCTGTAATATTTATCTATCTTCATAGCTAAACATACGTGGAATGTTTAAAGTGCTAATATTGGAGTCCTTGTTTGGATTCATTGTGTACTTTAATGCGTGTTTACAAGTTGGTGGCAAGTTGATGATTTATACGATTATGTGGTAGTCGTGATTTAGATAACGAAACGGGTGTAATAAAATAAGAACATGGTGGATACGCCGTTAGTACTTCCTATATATAAGTGTTCTTATTTTATTACTCATGTAGCGTTATCCGAAATCACTTTAGGATTTTGTGTACGATTGTTTCAATGTTCGATTACCCAAAACACTCGTAGAATCTCCCATATCTTTATATGTTAGATTCTTAGAAGGATAACTAAAGTATTATCATGAATCATTGACTTGATTTATATAATACGCATACAAGTTTTGATTTATTTCAAAACAGTTATAAATAATCCTTGATTGGATTTCTAATAACACATTAACGAGTTTTAAGATGATTTCAATGAGATTACAATGTACAATTTCAAATGACATAAAAATTACTTAGTAATAATCGTATTGCCTTATACAAAACTATTTGCGACAAGTTTTCACAATTAAGATTATGTATTGCAACACTAAACTTTTGCCATTCTCTGGCTTCAAGATTTATTTTCAATCGACAACTCTCGTAGTTGCCAAAGTATTGCAATACCAAATGTTTTGCCATTTATTTGGCTACCAAAACCTATGTAGTCGCCGGCATTTTTATGCTGACTGTTTTTCACATATTTGTCAGGTTTTCGACTATTTAAGCATGCAACACATAGGACTGCATTCGGGCCTTAGACTTCTTAATCAAAAGACAATTACATGTATTCTTTGTTTGTAAAACGATGTTAATAATATTGAAACAATTTAGTACCAGTAGTTGTGAGCAATTTGTAACGTGACTCCTCGATATTTCCACCGCGTGTTGTTGTATTACGCGATTGGGGTGTTACAATAATCTTGCAAGATGTCTTTTATGTTCCTGATTATTGTGTTAATTTGTTGTATGTTTACAAACTGGCTAGAGATAATCGTGTGTCTGTTGTGTTTAATGAGGATAGTTGTGTATTACAGGATTCCAAGTCAAGGTAAATCCTGGTGAATGGTAGAGAGGATAGTGGATTGTATGTTGTAGGAAACAATGGTAATTCTGTTAATACTTTTTTTAGTAGTTCTGTAAAACTTTTACTTGGCATAGTAGGCTAGGACACCCTTCAGATCAAATCTTTGCTGTGTTGAAACAACATCTTAGTCTAAATACTAGTGATCATGAACCATGTGAAATATGTCATAGAGCTAAGCAAGTTAGAGTCCCATTTCCTTTAAGTGAACATAAAACCAAATTTGTTGGTGACCTTGTGCATTTGGACTTGTGGGGTCCTTATAAGGTCACAAGTTATGATGGGTTTAAATATTTTTTGACAATAGTTGATGAATTTTCAAGATCTGTTTGGTGTTATTTTTTGTCAAATAAAACAGAAGTGTTTGAACATCTAAAAGAGTTTTATGAATTTGTTTTAACTCAATCTAAAAAGAAAATTAAAGTAATTAGAAGTGATAATGGGACTGAATTTGTGAATAATAATGTAACCATGTTTCATAAATCAAAAGGAATTCTACATCAAACTTCATGTTCCTATACACCACAACAAAATGGTGTGGTGGAAAGGAAACATAGACATCTGTTAAACACAGCTAGGGCATTGATGTTTCAGGGTGGTTTGCCTTTAAGATTTTGGTCTGATTGCATTCTAACTACTGTATACTCAATTAACATGTTACCCTCTTATGTGTTGAATGGTATGTCACACCCCGACCACGTAGAACATACAAAACGTGGCGGAAACATCGGGGAGTGTTGTAACAGAATTAATTGTTTCAAATCCATGGCAATTGAAGTTTCGTTTTATTAATCAAACATGAAAGTTTACATTGTTTTAAACAAGAACCAAAGAGTACATAACATAAATTAACTAGTTCTTGTCTCGTTTTAAGTCACTAAGGCACAGGTCCGCCTAAGTATGTCTTGATAAGTCCTATGCATCATCTCCTGAAAACACATGTGAAAATAGGTACGTCAGCATAAAAATGCCTGTGAGATACATAGGTTTTCTGAAAACAGAATTCATGACTTATGTTTGAGAAAATGTTTAGTCATGAACCTTGTAATTTGCTTTGTCTTGTAAATCATTTGAAAAACAATAAGATCAGAGGATATGTATAAATAAGAGAATAATGTATGGTTAAATGAATAACCATGTAAAATGAGTTTGTATAAGATAAGTTGCTTGTAAATCAATGTCTTGTGAAAAGTATGTTATTTGTATAAAATGTTATATGTCTCAAATTGAAATGATTCAAATAACGCTACGATATGTAATACCATACAAACACTTATGTATAGGAAGTACCAGCGGCGTATCCACCATGCTTGTATCATATTACACACGCCTCATTACTTAATCACTTACTCAAACCAAACCAACAATGTAAGATGTCTATGTTTAAACCAATTGCCAAACGTATTGAATAATATGTCAAAATGTTTATGTCAAGATGTAAGTCATGTAATGTATAACCAATGTCAATAATGTTTATGTGTCTAATGTAAATCATGTAATGTGTATCCAAAATATAAGCATGTGATGAATAACAAATGTACTAAGTATGCAACAAAGGACATACATAGCATAAAGTGTAATGTATAACAATGTACTAAGTATGCACACAATGGGCATACATAGCATGTAATGTAAAACAATGTACTAAGTATGCACACAATGGGCATACATAGCATGTAATGTAAGGCAATGTACTAAGTATGCACGCAATAGGTATACATAGCATGAAATGTAATGTAGAACGATGTACTAAGTACGCACACAATGGGCATACATAGCATGTAATGTAAAACGATGTACTAAGTATGCACACAATGGACATGCATAGCATGAACACAATGAAATCATGTACTATAAATGTACTAATGAACATAGCAAGTATATGATGTGAAAGCAGGAAAGCACTAAAGTAATAAGTAGGCACATGTGTTTCACCCCAAAACAGTTTGGAAAACAGTAAAAGAGGGGTCTATGTACTCACTTGAGATTACTCAGTAGTCCTGGAGTGACAACCAAACAATGATAGAGATCACGGAATCAAACGACACATAATATAGGTAACTATTTTAATAACCCGGACCTAAATCGGAGGATCGGATAGAATGAGGGTTCGTAAACCAAACGAGTATGGAGACTCATGTAATATGGTTTAACAAAGCCTACATACTAAATGAAACCTCACATAAGTGCTTTCGACCCATCGTGACCCATTAAGGTAGCTTATGCTGCTTTAACGCGTCGTGCGCGCAAAAGCGCACTCGAGTCGTCTAACTAGCCCTATGACAAGTGTTATATGCCTAAACATGTTACATAATCAGTTATGTGAAAAAAGTTTAGGTTACATATGCTTAATTACCAATTATACATGAAAAGGGTATTCTGGTAATTTACCTAAGGCATATAAACTACCTATCATACAACTACTCAAACGATGTGACCATAGGGTATAACCTCGGAAGGTTATTCCCTACCTACTATGGTCACCTAATGTATTTGGTCGGATCCTAATGATCGACCAAATGGGTCGGGTTCGAAGGTATAAGCGATTTATTAGATCGCTTACCCTTACGACCCTAGACAACGTGGTAATTAGTAGGCATAGTCACAAGGGACTATAACCATCGTGATTACAATCACGTTGCGAAGTTCAAACGAACTTCGCATGGACCATAAACTGGTCAACGCAGAAAGTCAAACAAAGTTTGACTCTCGGACTCGAAAAGCAATAAAAGAACGAAGGAATACTTACGAAGGGTCCCCGAATGCTAATCTCGATCCAAGTAGCTCAGGTATGAAACAAAGGTTTCAACTTAGAGCTTCTCAAATCAGGATTCTTGTGGGTTTTACAAGTGATGGGGGTGGGTATTTATAGTGTTTCTCGAACCGTTAGGATCATTTATCGGGAAACGTGCTTCAATCTTGGCCATACACGTGCACCCATGGTATTGTAATACCATGTGCACATCCAAAACCAGCCCCTAGTATCAGAATTACCATGTGCAATTGGGTTTTGTGGGTGTTGCAGCTGTTAACAGCCTGTTAAAACATCGAATCTGGTCTGATAGGCTGACGCGGGCCGCGTCAGGATACACACAAAACTCACGCGGGCCGCCTGGCCTTGTCTGATCAGAAATAAGTTTGAAAAATGACAGTTTCAGTCCCTGTTGGTGTTTAAGGCTCATTTCGACCCGTTTAAGGCCCGTTAAGCCAACCTCAAGCCCCTAAAATGATGCCTAAATATTGTGGACATGAAACATGCTCAAAAATATTCCGGATGTTGGTTCGTTTGGTCGTACGAATGCGATGTTCGCTTAATTACGACGGAATGCGTACAAGCGCGAAAAACGATCCAAAATGCGTGACGAATGGATTTTTCTTATGCCAAACACTAAAATAAAATATTTTAGTGCTTACATAAATATTTGGATGTCCGGATGTATTCAGAACGTAAGTTATGCGCGAAAATGCGAACTTGTGCACTTTTTGACGCTTTTAGTCCCTAAATGACCCAAAAGTTTATTTTAGCACACCGAACCCCTCAAAGGATTTGCACCAGGTACGAGATCAATACGGAACTCGACTTGGCGTGCTGGGGGTAATCCAGGTAACTCTTCCGGGAACAGCTCCGGATAATCTCGAACAACAGGAATATCTTGAATAGACTTACCTTTGCCTTTATCTGCTGTAAGATGTGCCAAGAAGGCCACACAGTTCTTTCGCAGATATTTTCGAGCTTTAAACAAGACATGAGCTTGAGGCCACCAGACGGTTTCTCACCTTGAACCTGTAGGATCTCGCCTGTCGGAAGCGGCACACGAACGATCTTCTCGAAACAAACTACTTCTGCTCGATGCTTGGCTAACCAATCCATACCCACAATAATGTCGAAGCTTCCCAGTTGCATAGGCGTGAGGTCAATAGGAAAAAGATGGTCGTTAAGGTTCAACTGACAGTTGCGTAGAACAGAATCAAGAACAATGGGTTCACCACTAGCAACTTCTATTGTCAAGGGTTTTCCTAGTTTCGTTCTAGACACACGAAGCAAAGGCTCAAAAGATAATGACACAAAACTTTTATCGGCCCCTGAATCAAAAAGAACAGACGCAGGTTGGTTATTAACAGAGAACGTACCGTTCACCAGTTCATTGTCTGCTTGCGCCTCTTGTGCATTCATATTAAAAACTCGACCTCGAGCTGGAGCCTGATTCTGATTCTGGTTTGCGTTGACCAATCTTAGACACTGGTTACGATTATGAGTCAGGTCTCCACAATTATAGCACGAACCAGGAGGAAAATGAGGTCGTGCAGCTTGTGCTTGCTGCTGAACAAGTGGTTGTGCAGCCTGCTGAGCTGGGTTGCGGGCTGCTTGATTAGGACCAAAGCAACAAACATCAGAAAGATGACCCGACTTCCCACAGTTAGTGCAGAAACGACATTGCAATTGCGGTTGATGGTGGCTATTGCATATGTTGCATAAAGGTGCATTCCCGTTATACTGCTTCTTAGCTGCAGGCTGATTGGGAGCAGCCTGGTTTTGTTGTGCGGTGATGGCAAAATTTTGGGAAGCCTTACGCTTCCTTGAACCAGAATCCTTACCCTTTTTGTTCTTACCCTTCTTGCTCTCATTCTGATCAGATGCATGCTTCTTACCCTTGTTCCCTATTCTATGCAGCTTACCCCTTCGAATCTGTGACTCGGTCAATGTCGCAGATAGCTCGATTGCCTGACGCATTGTGGTAGGGTTACTACCAGTAACGGTGTCTTGTATGGAGTCAGGCAGACCATTGATATACCTTTCGATAGCCTTGTCGAGTGGGGTAACCATTGCTGGGCATAACAAACTCAGCTCCTCAAATCTATCAGTGTATGCCCGGTGCTCACCACTATCCTGTTTCAGATTTTCAAACTCCCTCTCCAAAGCTCGTAGTTCAAGACGAGGACAAAACTCCCTCATCATAAGCATCCTTAATTCAGCCCATGTTTGTGCTAGCGCAACCTCAGCACCACTGTCTCTCATAACCCCGTTCCACCATGTCAAAGCCCTCTTCTGAAATACGCTTGAAGCAAACTCAACCTTCCGATTCTCAGGACACAGAACGTGGCGGAAAGTATTCTCAATGCTCTCGAACCATTGAAGGAGCCCGGTTGCTCCCTCAGTACCACTGAACTTGAGTGGTTTAGCCAAATTAAAATCCTTGTATTTGCATGGAGCATTGTTGTTGTTGTTGGCTTGGTTCCATTGAGCAAAGAGGTTTGGGAATTGAGCAGCCATCTACTGCGCAATGATTTCTTCCAGTTCGGCAGTCGCTATCTGGTTTTCGTGTCGAGGAGGCATTCTAAAAGAGGAAAACATGAAAGGAAACGAGTGAGATGTTTGGATGAAGAGAATGAGATGAAACAAAATCAACAAAAGCAAAGATGGTGGTCATTCGTCCGCATCACAAAGCAAACAAAGACACACAGTGACTAATCAAAGTAAATGGATCAAAAATAATGTATCGCGATGACATGCTCGCCTATAAGTGAACACTCATCCCAAGAATGCACAACTGGTCTCGCGTCTGATGAGATATATACGAAGTGCTTGCCT
Source organism: Helianthus tuberosus (assembly GCA_030545235.1). NCBI lineage: Eukaryota > Viridiplantae > Streptophyta > Magnoliopsida > Asterales > Asteraceae > Helianthus > Helianthus tuberosus. Next base: position 7,740 of record JARYGA010056662.1, read on the forward strand.
AGACAGAAAACCCAGAATACAGGCATTCACCCTTCCAGTTTGCACGTGTTCACATTATATAAAACCCAAGACCTTGACGAGATTTTGAAAACTCAAAAGGGTTCAAAACCATATAACAGAGGGTTAAAAACCTTACAATAGAGGGTTCAAAACATTGTAATAAATTATCCAAAAACAGATGATTGTTTTTCAAAAATCGTTTCGGAAAAATTTGGTTCTTGTTTTGATAATCACCTAAGGATAGGTGACGTGCATGTTTTAAGATCTAAACACAAGATAACTTGTGTTAAGGTCCTAGAAAAGTTATAGTCTAGGTCAAAGAATTACTAATAACCTAATTCCCTATAACCATTGGCTCTGATACCAACTCTTCTGTCACACCCCGACCGCGTATAACATGCAACCGCGGCGGAAATGTCGGGGAGTGTTGTAACAGAATTAATTGTTTCATAACCATGGCAATTAAAGTTATGTTTTATTCAAAAACAAAAGGAGTATATTGTCTTAAAACAACTGAACAAAGAGTACATAACGTTATTTAAACTAGTTCTATCTTCATTTTAAGTCTCTAAGGCATAGGTCCGCCCTAGTATGTCCTGCTCAAACCTATGCACCATTACCTGAAACACATGTGAAAATAGGTACGTCAGCATAAAAATGCCTGTGAGATACATAGGTTTTATGAAAATAGGATTCATGACTTGAGTTTAAAGAAATGTTTAATAAAAGTTAGCCATGAACCTTGTTAATTGTTTTGTTTTATAAATCTTTTGAAAAACGATGATAAAGTAGATGATATGTAAAGGAAAAATGTAAGGTTAAGTGAATAACCAAGTAAAATGAGTTTTGTATAAAATAAGTTGTTTGTGAAATAATGTCTTGTGAAAAACATGTTATTTGTGTAAAATGTTATATGTCTAAACTGAAATGATTCAAATAACGTTGCGATGTGTAATACCATACAAGCACTTATATATAGGAAGTACCAGCGGCGTATCCACCATACTTGTATCATATTATACACACCTCGTTACTTAAATCACTTTACCCAAACAAACCACCAATGTAAATTGCCCATGTCTAAACCATTTGTTAAATGTCTTTGTGTAACTATGTCAAAATGCAGTTTATGAAATAAGTATATCAATATCAAAATGTCTATGTCAGATGTCAATCATGTAATGTGTAAACAAAATGTCATGTATGGCAAGTGAAATATATCAAATACCATAGGTAAAATGTACAAAACAAGGTATTGAAATAAATCAAAGTTATGTTTTGTAGAAAACTGCATGCTATACTGATACGAACATCTATGCGGTATTGTAAAAATGCATACATTCAAGCCTTGAGACTGTGGTGATAAACCTTTAAACAAATTAAAGGTTCATCTGAGTTATGTATTCGAATTCGGTCATTCCTTCCATCCAAACATACCTAGGATGTCAGGAACGGGAGTTGTCAATTCCTATGGTACCACTACCTACTAACGAGCGGCGTAGCTAATGTTAATGAATGTATTTTTGTCCCATTGAAACAAACCAAATGTCATACCAACATGTAAGCATGTGAAAAACAATGCACTAAGTATGTAATCAAATGTACACACATAGCGTGAAATGTCATGTAAAATAATGTACTAAGTATGCACACAATGGACATACATAGCATAAAATGTAATGTAAAACGATGTACTAAGTATGATGAACATACATAGCATGAAATGTAATGTATAACGATGTACTAAGTATGCACACAATGGACATACATAGCATAAAACACAATGAAATCATGTACTATAAGTGTACTATTGAACAGAACAAGCATATGATATGAAAAACATGGAAAGCATGAAAGTAACAAGTAGGCACATGTGTTTCACCCCAAAATGTTTGGAAACCAGTAAAAGAGGGGTCTATGTACTCACTTGAGATTGCTCAATAGACTTTAGATATCCACCAAGCAAAGCTAGAAGATTACGGAATCAAACGGCACCTAATATAGGTAACTACATTAATAAACGGACCTGAACGGAGGATCGGGTAGTATGAGGGTTTGTAAACCAAATGGGTGTAGGAACTCATGTAATATGGTTTAACAAGGCCTACATACTAAAATGAAACCTAGCCTAAGTGCTTTTGACCCGTTATGACCCGTTTAGGTAGCTTATGCTACTTTAACGCGTCGTTCGCGTGAAACGCGTTCGGAATGCCTAACTAGCCCTATGACAAGTAAGATATGCCTTAACATGTTTAATATTGTTGTTAAATCAGTTTAGGTGGCAAAAGTTATGTTACATAGGCTTAAAATGAATTTTTGGCGTAAAAAGGGCATTTTGGTAATTTACCTAAGGCATATATATTACCTATCATACAACTACTTAAACGACGTGACCAGAAGGTATAACATCGGAAGGTTATTCCCTATACTACTATGGTCACCTAAAGTATTTGGTCGGATCCTAATGATCGACCAAATGGGTCGGGTTCGAAAGCATAAGCGATTGATTAGATCGCTTACCCTTACGACCCTAAACAAGCATAAATCTAAAAGTGACGAGCTAAACATGCTAGGACATGTTTAGTTAAGTTAGAAAACAGGTTTGGTATCAAAACAAACGGTTTTGATACCCTAGAGTAGTTTGGTTACAAAATACGCGAGAACACGCATTTTGCCCGAAACTACGACTCGTCACTGAGCCTAGATAACGTGGAAATCAGTAGGTATAGTCACTAGGGACTATAACCATCGTGATTACGCTCACGTTATGAAGTTCAAATGAACTTCGCATTGACCATAAACTGGTCAATGTAGAAAGTCAAACACAGTTTGACTTTAAAGCATAAAAACGAAAGAAAAGAACGAAGGAATACTTACAGAAGGTCCCCGCAAGTATTAAACCCGATTCACTCTCAGGTAGGAAGCACAAACACTTCCACTTAGAGAGCTAGAATCAGATTTAGGTGTGAGGGAAATGAGCAAACATGGGGGGGGGGGTATTTATAGGAAAAGTAGAGCCGTTAGGATCGTTCGTCAAAAAACGTGCCTCGATCTCAACCGTCCAAGTGTGCCCCTAGTTTTACTAAACCATTAGAACCCATAGAAATGGCCCATGGTATTGTAAAAACCGTTTGCAAGTGGTTTTGAGGTGCTTAACAGCCGTAAACAGCTGTTTGCAACAATTCTGCACATCAGAGAGGCTGACGCGGGCCGTGTAAGAGGCAACAGAAACTTACGCGGGCCGCCTGAGTGTTACAGTTCAGAAACAAGTTTGCAGAATTACGGTTTCAGTCCCTGTATGTGTTTTAAGCCATTTTCGACACTTCTAAGGCCCGTAAAGCCAACTTTAAGGCCCTAAAATGTTGCCTAAACATTGTGGACATGAAACATGCTCAAAAATATGCCAGATGTCAGTTCGTTTGGTCGTACGATCGCGATGTTTGCTTAATTACGACGGAATGCGCATAAGCGCGAAAAACGATCCAAATGACGCGACGAATGGATTTTTCTCATGCCAAACACTAAAATAAAATATTTTAGTGCTTACATAAACTTTTGGATGTCCGGATGTATTCAGAACGTAAGTTATGCGCGAAAATGCAAACTTGTGCACTTTTTGACGCTTTTAGTCCCTGAATGAGCATAAAGTTTATTTTAGCACACCGAACCCCTCAAAGCCTATTTCTAAGCCATGTAAAGGATATTTAGGGTGTGTTTAACTTATGGCCATGTTCCGGAATGTTTGTCACAGTTCAAATTGGCATACTTTCACAGTTTGTCAATTTTAGTCCCTGTAAGCGAATTAACTTGATTTTGCCATACCAATGCTTTCAAAACTTATTTCTAAGTTATGTAAAGGCTATTTAAGGTATGTTAAGCATAAAGTGATGTTACGGAGTATGTGTCGCATTAAACTGATTACGTTTACGCACCAGTTTGAGTATAATTCTCCAGAAAGCGATATAGAGTTTGAAATTGATTAAAAGTCAAAACATGAAAAATGTAAAACATAAACAAACAAACATTGGGATCAAATAACTTTGTTTTATTGATAACTGAATTGTTTACAATGATTTCAGATATAGATGTTACAGTATCCTACTATGAATCTCTTGTACAAGGATATGTAAGATTCTACGAGGATTTGGATAACATAATCTGGATCACACGACACATGAAAGGGAACCCATAAGCACATAACCACATTATTGTTTAATTGTTATTATCTTGTTATTGATTGCTATTATCTTGGCGCCTCGTGCTTTGTTTCTCTTGGAAGAAACGGGTACTTTGGATTTTCGTGGAAAACGCAAGAGATCATACAATGGAAGAAATTTGGGGGTAGTCTGTTCTTCAAGGAATACGGTTCCTTGATTGTTGGTATTGTAGAGGATATGTTTATATATGCAATCACATAAACATATTGAAATGTAAATAAAAGATTTATTTATAAACAACAATTATAATAACAACAACTGTTTCATGGATCGTGACAACAAAAGAAAATAATACACAAGGCTTGATTATTTTCTAAACAGCGTTGTCTCCTGTCAGTTAGATACTCATCTCTGCGCTGGATTTGCATTAGCAAGCCTTGGGCAATTCCTACGAAAATGGCCCATCTCGCCACAGTTGTAGCAAGACCCCGGTGGAAAACGAGCTTGAGCAGGAATATTGCCAGCTTGATTTGGTGCAGCTGCGGTTGGGCAAACCCTCGCTGTATGACCTATTAGTCCGCAAACTTATCATGTGCGGCACTTCACACCAGCATGATGATGTAGGCCACATTGGTTGCACAAGGGTGCAGTTCCGTTGTAGGGTTTCCTGGCAGGGGGTTGAGCTGGTTGGTTAGGGATGGCTTGATCATTGTGAGTAACCATGGCGAAGTTCTGAGAAGCCTTTTGCTTCTTTGACCTCTTAGGGGATCCAGTCTGTTCATCCATGGTCTTTGATTCCTCGATTGGGTTCGATTCCTCGACCGGTTTCTTGTCACCTTTTCGGAAAAGTTTACCTTTCCTGATCTTTGATTCAGTCAAGGTTGCAGATAGCTCAATGGCCTGTCTAACTGTAGTAGGGTTGCTACCAGTCACAATGTCTTGTATTGAGTCAGGGAGGCCATCAATGTACTTTTCGATTGCCTTATCCAAAGGCGTGACCATGGTAGGACACAACAGACTCAGCTCCTCATATCGATCAGTGTATGCTCGATGTTCACCGCTGTCTTGCTCAAGATTGTCGAATTCCCTTTCCAAGGCCCTGATCTCATGACTAGGACATAATTCCTTCATCATAAGGGCCCTAAGTTCAGCCCATGTCTGTGCTAGAGCAACTTCTGCACCACGATCTCTCATAACCCCGTTCCACCACGTAAGGGCCCTCTTTTGGAACACATTCGAAGAAAACTCGACCTTGTGATTGTCAGGACACTGCACGTGGCGGAAAGTATTCTCAATGCTCTCGAACCATTGAAGAAGCCCAGTCGCTCCCTCAGAACCACTAAACTTGAGTGGTTTAGCCGAGTTAAAACTCTTGAAATTGCATGGACCATTGTTGTTGTTGTTGGCTTGGTTCCATTGAGCAAAGAGGGTTGGGAATTGAGCAGCCATTTGCTGCGCAATGATTTCTGCCAGTTCGGCAGTCGCTATCTGGCTTTCGCGTCGAGGAGGCATTCTAAGAGAGGAAACATGAAAGGAAACGAGTGAGAGAATTAGACGAAAAGAATGAGATGAAACAAACCTGATGAAAGCAAGGATAGTGGTCATTTGTTTGAATCACGAAGCAAACAAACAACACAAAGGCTGAATCAAAGCAAATAGATCCTCATAATGTATCGCGAAGACATGCTCGCCTATAAGTGGACACCCACCCCAAGAGTTCCCAGGTAAGAGTGACTGGTCCGATTATGTGGATTTGTACGAACACTCTAGCCTTAGACAAAAAACTCAGGGTACAGGCATTCACTCTTCCAGTTTGCACGTGTTCACACTATTTAGGACCCAAAACTTTGACGAGATTTTGAAAACTCAAAGGGGTTCAAAACCATATAACAGAGGGTTCAAAACCTTACAATAGAGGGTTCAAAACCTAGCAATCAATCATCCTAGAACAGATGATTAGTTTTCAAAGCCGTTTTGAAATTTATGTTCTTGTTGTGGTCGTCGCCTAAGGATAGGTGACGGTATTGTTTTATGACTAAACGCAAGTAAACTCGTGTTATGGTCCTAAGAAGGTTATAGACTAGGTCAAAGCATTACTAATAACCTAATTCCCTATAACCATTGGCTCTGATACCATGTTTTCTGTCACACCCCGACCACGTAGAACATACAAAACGTGGCGGAAACGTCGGGGAGTGTTGTAACAGAATTAATTGTTTCAAATCCATGGCAATTGAAGTTTCATTTTATTAATCAAACATGAAAGTTTACATTATTTTAAACAAGAACCAAAGAGTACATAACATTAATTAACTAGTTCTTGTCTCGTTTTAAGTCACTAAGGCACAGGTCCGCCTAAGTATGTCTTGATAAGTCCTATGCATCATCTCTTGAAAACACATGTGAAAATAGGTACGTCAGTATAAAAATGCCTGTGAGATACATAGGTTTTGTGAAAACAGAATTCATGATTTATGTTTGAGAAAATGTTTAGTCATGAACCTTGTAATTTGCTTTGTCTTGTAAATCATTTGAAAAACAATAAGATCAGAGGATATGTATAAATAAGAGAATAATGTATGGTTAAATGAATAACCATGTAAAATGAGTTTGTATAAGATAAGTTGTTTGTAAATCAATGTCTTGTGAAAAGTATGTTATTTGTATAAAATGTTATATGTCTCAAATTAAAATGATTCAAATAATGCTACGATATGTAATACCATACAAACACTTATGTATAGGAAGTACCAGCGGCGTATCCACCATGCTTGTATCATATTACACACGCCTCGTTACTTAATCACTTACTCAAACCAAACCAACAATGTAAGATGTCTAAGTTTAAACCAATTGCCAAACGTATTGAATAATATGTCAAAATGTTTATGTCAAGATGTAAGTCATGTAATGTATAACCAATGTCAATAATGTTTATGTGTCTAATGTAAGTCATGTAATGTGTATCCAAAATGTAAGCATGTGATGAATAACAAATGTACTAAGTATGCAACAAAGGACATACATAGCATAAAGTGTAATGTATAACAATGTACTAAGTATGCACACAATGGGCATACATAGCATGTAATGTAAAACAATGTACTAAGTATGCACAGAATGGGCATACATAGCATGTAATGTAAGGCAATGTACTAAGTATGCACGCAATGGGTATACATAGCATGAAATGTAATGTAGAACGATGTACTAAGTACGCACACAATGGGCATACATAGCATGTAATGTAAAACGATGTACTAAGTATGCACACAATGGACATACATAGCATGAACACAATGAAATCATGTACTATAAATGTACTAATGAAAATAGCAAGTATATGATGTGAAAGCAGGAAAGCATTAAAGTAATAAGTAGGCACATGTGCTTCACCCCAAAACAGTTTGGAAAACAGTAAAAGAGGGGTCTATGTACTCACTTGAGATTACTCAGTAGTCCTGGAGTGACAACCAAACAATGATAGAGATCACGGAATCAAACGGCACCTAATATAGGTAACTATGTTAATAACCCGGACCAAAATTGGAGGATCGGATAGAATGAGGGTTCGTAAACCAAACGAGTATGGAGACTCGTGTAATATGGTTTAACAAAGCCTACATACTAAATGAAACCTAACATAAGTGCTTTCGACCCATCGCGACCCATTAAGGTAGTTTATGCTGCTTTAACACGTCGTGCGCGCAAAAGCGCACTCGAGTCGTCTAACTAGCCCTATGACAAGTGTTATATGCCTAAACATGTTACATAATCAGTTATGTGACAAAAGTTTAGGTTACATATGCTTAATTACCAATTATACATGAAAAGGGTATTCTGGTAATTTACCTAAGGCATACAAACTACCTATCATACAACCACTCAAACGATGTGACCATAGGGTATAACCTCGGAAGGTTATTTCCTACCTACTATGGTCACCTAATGTATTTGGTCAGATCCTAATGATCGACCAAATGGGTCGGGTTCGAAGGTATAAGCGATTTATTAGATCGCTTACCCTTACGACCCTAGACAACGTAATCAGTAGGCATAGTCACAAGGGACTATAACCATCGTGATTACAATCACGTTGCGAAGTTCAAACGAACTTCGCATTGACCATAAACTGGTCAACGCAGAAAGTCAAACAAAGTTTGACTCTCGGACTCGAAAAGCAATAAAAGAACGAAGGAATACCTACGAAGGGTCCCCGAATGCTAATCTCGATCCAAGTAGCTCAGGTATGAAACAAAGGTTTCAACTTAGAGCTTCTCGAATCAGGATTCTTGTGGGTTTTACAAGTGATGGAGGTGGGTATTTATAGTTTTTCTCGAACTGTTAGGATCGTTTATCAGGAAACGTGCTTCAATCTTGGCCATACACTTGCACCCATGGTATTGTAATACCATGTGCACATCCAAAACCAGCCCCTAGTATCAGAATTACCATGTGTAATTGGGTTTTGTGGGTATTGCAGCTGTTAACAGCCTGTTAAAACATCGAATCTGGTCTGATAGGCTAACGCGGGCCGCGTCAGGATACACACAAAACTCACGCGGGCCGCCTGGCCTTGTCTGATCAGAAATAAGTTTGAAAAATAACAGTTTCAGTCCCTGTTGGTGTTTAAGGCTCATTTCGACCCGTTTAAGGCCCGTTAAGCCAACCTCAAAATCCTAAAATGTTGCCTAAACATTGTGGACATGAAACATGCTCAAAAATATTCCGGATGTTGGTTCATTTGGTCGTATGAACGCGTTGTTCGTTTAATTACGACGGAATGCGCACAAGCGCGAAAAACGATCCAAAATGCGTGACGAATGGATTTTTCTTATGCCAAGCACTAAAATAAAATATTTTAGTGCTTACATAAATTTTTGGATGTCCGGATGTATTCAGAACGTAAGTTATGCGCGAAAATGCGAACTTGTGCACTTTTTGACGCTTTTAGTCCCTAAATGACCCAAAAGTTTATTTTAGCACACCGAACCCCTCAAAGCCTATTTCTAAGCTATGTAAAGGATATTTATGGTATGTTTAACTTATGGCCATGTTCCGGAATGTCTGTTACTGTTCAAATTTGCATACTTTAGCAGTTTGTCAACTTTAGTCCCTGTAAGTGATTTAACTTGTTTTTGCCATACCAAAGCCTTCAAAACTTATTTCTAAGTTATGTAAAGGTTATTTAGGGTATGTTAAGCCTATGTCACTATTCCGGAGTGTTTGTTGCATTAAACTGGTTATATTTACGCATTAGTAGGCGTATAACCTTCCCGAAAGCGATTTAGAGCTTGAAATCGAACAAGAGTTGATATGTGCAAAAGACACACATATTTATACAAGTCCATAGTATGGAACACAATATTTCATTGATTTGGTATTTGTTTGCTGGTCGCAGTGACACAGGTGTTACAGTCTCCCCTACTTTAGGAAATTTCGTCCCAAAATTTATTCGTAGGAGTCCATCTGTGACTTTGTGTCAAGTAACCACCAGATATATGTAAGGCACAATCCTGTCATTTCCTTAACGGACATTCTTCAGAAACGTAAAATGAACAAACGGAGTCATTTTCAACGGTTGCTTCCTCAGGTACAGAAATGAAGGATTTAACAACGGATATTCATTTCCTCAACGGAAAATCTTCAGAAACGAAAATGAACTAACGGAGTCATTTTCAACGGTTGCTTCCTCAGGTACAGAAATGAAGGATTTAACAACGGATATTCATTTCCTCAACGGATAATCTTCAGAAACGAAAATGAACTAACTGAGTCATTTTCAACGGTTGCTTCCTCAGGTACGGAAATGAAGGATTTAACAACGGATATTCATTTCCTCAACGGATAATCTTCAGAAACGAAAATGAACTAACGGAGTCATTTTCAACGGTTGCTTCCTCAGGTACGGAAATGAAGGATTAAACAATCGGATATTCATTTCCCTCGACGGATACTCTTCAGAACGAAAATGAACAAACGGAGTCATTTCCCTCAACGGGTATTCTTCAGAATTGGAAATGAAGGATAAACGGATATTCATTTCCTCAACGGATATTCTTCAGAAGTGAAAAATGAATAGCTAGTTCATTTTTCCTCAACGGATACTTCATCAGAATTGGAAATGAATAGGGTTAACTCTAGATACATGATAGAACTTGCTGTGATTTCTGTGCACTAAATTCCATAATTATGTATGCATCCATAATTACGTAATTCTTTGCACAGTCCGCACAGTTCGTTTTGTAATGTTGTGGGGAAGGATATCAAACTTGTGATGACGGTGACTAGACTACCATAGGGTCCTTTTAATTAGATCAACAGAGGATCTTCTTAATTAGGCCACCAAGGAGTCCTTTCAGCTATATCATCCAGTTTAACTAGACCACTCTAGGGGTCTAATTATGAAGCAGTACTTTATAATCCAAGGGACTTATCTACAACGTAGAACTCCATTAAGGATTTTAGGTAGTTCCTTTTGGTATCCTACTATGAATCTCTTGTACAAGGATATGTAAGATTCTACGAGGATTTGGATAACACAATCTGGATCACACGACACATGAAAGGGAACACATAAGCACATAACCACATCATTGTTTAATTGTTATTATCTTGTTATTGATTGCTATTATCTTGGCGCCTCGTGCTTCGTTTCTCTTGGAAGAAACGGGTACTTAGGATTTTCGTGGAAAACGCAAGAGATCATACAATGGAAGTAATTTGGGGGTAGTCTGTTCTTCAAGGAATACGGTTCCTTGATTGTTGGTATTGTAGAGGATATGTTTATACATGCAATCACATAAACATATTGAAATGTAACTAAAAGATTTATTTATAAACAACAATTATAATAACAACAACTGTTTCATGGATCGTGACAACAATAGAAAATAATACACAAGGCTTGATTATTTTCTAAACAGCGTTGTCTCCTGTCGGTCAGATACTCATCTCTGCGCTGGATTTGCATTAGCAAGCCTTGGGCAATTCCTACGAAAATGGCCCATCTCGCCACAGTTGTAGCAAGACCCCGGTGGAAAACGAGCTTGAGCAGGATTATTGCCAGCTTGAGTTGGTGCAGCTGCGGTTGGGCAAACCCTCGCTGTATGACCTATTAGTCCGCAAACTTGGCATGTGCGGCACTTCACACCAGCATGATGATGTAGGCCACATTGGTTGCACAAGGGTGCAGTTCCGTTGTAGGGTTTCCTGGCAGGGGGTTGAGCTGGTTGGTTAGGGACGGCTTGATCATTGGGAGTAACCATGGCGAAGTTCTGAGAAGCCTTTTGCTTCTTTGACCTCTTAGGGGATCCATTCTGTTCATCCATGGTCTTTGATTCCTCGATTGGGTTCGATTCCTCGACCGGTTTCTTGTCACCTTTTCGGAAAAGTTTACCTTTCCTGATCTTTGATTCAGTCAAGGTTGCAGATAGCTCAATGGCCTGTCTAACTGTAGTAGGGTTGCTACCAGTCACAATGTCTTGTATTGAGTCAGGGAGGCCATCAATGTACTTTTCGATTGCCTTATCCAAAGGCGTGACCATAGTAGGACACAACAGACTCAGCTCCTCATATCGATCAGTGTATGCTTGATGTTCACCGCTGTCTTGCTCAAGATTGTCGAATTCCCTTTCCAAGGCCATGATCTCGTGACGAGGACATAATTCCTTCATCATAAGGGCCCTAAGATCAGCCCATGTCTGTGCTAGAGCAACTTCTGCACCACGATCTCTCATAACCCCGTTCCACCACGTAAGGGCCCTCTTCTGGAACACACTCGAAGAAAACTTGACCTTGCGATTGTCAGGACACTGCACGTGGCGGAAAGTATTCTCAATGCTCTCGAACCATTGAAGAAGCCCAGTCGCTCCCTCAGAACCACTAAACTTGAGTGGTTTAGCCGAGTTAAAACTCTTGAAATTGCATGGACCATTGTTGTTGTTGTTGGCTTGGTTCCATTGAGCAAAGAGGTTTGGGAATTGAGCAGCCATTTGTTGCGTAATGATTTCTGCCAGTTCGGCAGTCGCTATCTGGCTTTCGCGTCGAGGAGGCATTCTAAGAGAGGAAACATGAAAGGAAACGAGTGAGAGAATTAGACGAAAAGAATGAGATGAAACAAACCTGATGAAAGCAAGGATAGTGGTCATTTGTTTGAACCACGAAGCAAACAAACAACACAAAGGCTGAATCAAAGCAAATAGATCCTCATAATGTATCGCGAAGACATGCTCGCCTATAAGTGGACACCCACCCCAAGAGTTCCCAGGTAAGAGTGACTGGTCCGATTATGTGGATTTGTACGAACACTCTAGCCTTAGACAGAAAACTCAGGGTACAGGCATTCACTCTTCCAGTTTGCACGTGTTCACACTATTTAGGACCCAAAACTTTGACGAGATTTTGAAAACTCAAAGGGGTTCAAAACCATATAACAGAGGGTTCAAAACCTTACAATAGAGGGTTCAAAACCTAGCAATCAATCATCCTAGAACAGATGATTAGTTTTCAAAGCGGTTTTGAAATTTATGTTCTTGTTGTGGTCGTCGCCTAAGGATAGGTGACGGTATTGTTTTATGACTAAACGCAAGTAAACTCGTGTTAGGGTCCTAAGATGGTTATAGACTAGGTCAAAGCATTACTAATAACCTAATTCCCTATAACCATTGGCTCTGATACCATCTTTTCTGTCACACCCCGACCACGTAGAACATACAAAACGTGGCGGAAACGTCGGGGAGTGTTGTAACAGAATTAATTGTTTCAAATCCATGGCAATTGAAGTTTCGTTTTATTAATCAAACATGAAAGTTTACATTGTTTTAAACAAGAACCAAAGAGTACATAATATAAATTAACTAGTTCTTGTCTCGTTTTAAGTCACTAAGGCACATGTCCGCCTAAGTATGTCTTGATAAGTCCTATGCATCATCTCCTGAAAACACATGTGAAAATAGGTACGTCAGTATAAAAATGCCTGTGAGATACATAGGTTTTGTGAAAACAGAATTCATGACTTATGTTTGAGAAAATGTTTAGTCATGAACCTTGTAATTTGATTTGTCTTGTAAATCATTTGAAAAACAATAAGATCAGAGGATATGTATAAATAAGAGAATAATGTATGGTTAAATGAATAACCATGTAAAATGAGTTTGTATAAGATAAGTTGTTTGTAAATCAATGTCTTGTGAAAAGTATGTTATTTGTATAAAATGTTATATGTCTCAAATTGAAATGATTCAAATAACGCTACGATATGTAATACCATACAAACACTTATGTATAGGAAGTACCAGCGGCGTATCCACCATGCTTGTATCATATTACACACGCCTCGTTACTTAATCACTTACTCAAACCAAACCAACAATGTAAGATGTCTATGTTTAAACCAATTGCCAAACGTATTAAATAATATGTCAAAATGTTTATGTCAAGATGTAAGTCATGTAATGTATAACCAATGTCAATAATGTTTATGTGTCTAATGTAAATCATGTAATGTGTATCCAAAATGTAAGCATGTGATGAATAACAAATGTACTAAGTATGCAACAAAGGACATACATAGCATAAAGTGTAATGTATAACAATGTACTAAGTATGCACACAATGGGCATACATAGCATGTAATGTAAAACAATGTACTAAGTATGCACACAATGGGCATACATAGCATGTAATGTAAGGCAATGTACTAAGTATGCACGCAATAGGTATACATAGCATGAAATGTAATGTAGAACGATGTACTAAGTACGCACACAATGGGTATACATAGCATGTAATGTAAAACGATGTACTAAGTATGCACACAATGGACATACATAGCATGAACACAATGAGATCATGTACTATAAATGTACTAATGAACATAGCAAGTATATGATTTGAAAGCAGGAAAGCACTAAAGTAATAAGTTGGCACATGTGTTTCACCCCAAAACAGTTTGGAAAATAGTAAAAGAGGGGTCTATGTACTCACTTGAGATTACTCAGTAGTCCTGGAGTGACAACCAAACAATGATAGAGATCACGGAATCAAACGGCACCTAATATAGGTAACTATGTTAATAACCCGGACCTAAATTGGAGGATCGGATAGAATGAGGGTTCGTAAACCAAACGAGTATGGAGACTCGTGTAATATGGTTTAACAAAGCCTACATACTAAATGAAACCTAAAATAAGTCCTTTCGACCCATCGCGACCCATTAAGGTAGCTTATACTGCTTTAACGCGTCGTGCGCGCAAAAGCGCACTCGAGTCATCTAACTAGCCCTATGACAAGTGTTATATGCCTAAACATGTTACATAATCAGTTATGTGACAAAAGTTTAGGTTACATATGCTTAATTACCAATTATACATGAAAAGGGTATTCTGGTAATTTACCTAAGGCATATAAACTACCTATCATACAACTACTCAAACGATGTGACCATTGGGTATAACCTCGGAAGGTTATTCCCTACCTACTATGGTCACCTAATGTATTTGGTCGGATCCTAATGATCGACCAAATGGGTTGGGTTCGAAGGTATAAGCGATTTATTAGATCGCTTACCCTTACGACCCTAGACAACGTGGTAATCAGTAGGCATAGTCACAAGGGACTATAACCATCGTGATTACAATCACGTTGCGAAGTTCAAACGAACTTCGCATTGACCATAAACTGGTCAACACAGAAAGTCAAACAAAGTTTGACTCTCGGACTCGAAAAGCAATAAAAGAACGAAGGAATACTTACGAAGGGTCCCCGAATGCTAATCTCGATCCAAGTAGCTCAGGTATGAAACAAAGGTTTCAACTTAGAGCTTCTCAAATCAGGATTCTTGTGGGTTTTACAAGTGATGGAGGTGGGTATTTATAGTGTTTCTCGAACCGTTAGGATCGTTTATCGGGAAACGTGCTTCAATCTTGGCCATACACTTGCACCCATGGTATTGTAATACCATGTGCACATCCAAAACCAGCCCCTAGTATCAGAATTACCATGTGCAATTGGGTTTTGTGGGTATTGCAGCTGTTAACAGCTTGTTAAAACATCGAATCTGGTCTGATAGGCTGACGCGGGCTGCGTCAGGATACACACAAAACTCACGCGGGCCGCCTGGCCTTGTCTGATCAGAAATAAGTTTGAAAAATGACAGTTTCAGTCCCTGTTGGTGTTTAAGGCTCATTTCGACCCGTTTAAGGCCCGTTAAGCCAACCTCAAGGCCCTAAAATGATGCCTAAACATTGTGGACATGAAACATGCTCAAAAATATTCCGGATGTTGGTTCGTTTGGTCGTACGAACGCGATGTTCACTTAATTACGACGGAATGCGCACAAGCGCGAAAAACGATCCAAAATGCGTGACGAATGGATTTTTCTTATACCAAACACTAAAATATAATATTTTAGTGCTTACATAAATTTTTGGATGTCCGGATGTATTTAGAACGTAAGTTATGCGCGAAAATGCGAACTTGTGCACTTTTTGACGCTTTTAGTCCCTAAATGACCCAAAAGTTTATTTTAGCACACCGAACCCCTCAAAGCCTATTTATAAGCTATGTAAAGGATATTTATGGTATGTTTAACTTATGGCCATGTTCCGGAATGTTTGTTACTGTTCAAATTGGCATACTTTAGCAGTTTGTCAACTTTAGTCCCTGTAAGCGATTTAACTTGTTTTTGCCATACCAAAGCCTTCAAAACTTATTTCTAAGTTATGTAAAGGTTATTTAGGGTATATTAAGCCTATGTCACTATTCCGGAGTGTTTGTTGCATTAAACTGGTTATATTTACGCATTAGTGCGCGTATAACCTTCCAGAAAGCGATTTAGAGCTTGAAATCGAACAAGAGTTGATATGTGCAAAAGACACACATATTTATACAAGTCCATAGTATGGAACACAATATTTAATTGATTTGGTATTTGTTTGCTGGTCGCAGTGACACAGGTGTCACATGGTAGAAGTCCTTATGAATTGATGTTTGGTTTCAAACCCTCTTTGTCACATTTAAGGAACTTTGGATGTTTATGTTTTAGTACAGTTTTAAAAGAGTCTGATAAGTTTGCATAATGTAGACAAATGTGTTCTTCTTGGTTATTCTAATGTTAAAAAAGGGTATAAATTGTGGAGTTTGGATAGTAAAAAAGTATTTTTTTTCTAGAGATGTAAAATTTTATGAAAATGTGTACCCTTTTAAACTAAAGTCATTTAATAACCAAGAAGATGTTCATGACTTAAATCTGAATCATATAAATTTTTTTGATAACATTACATCTGAAGTTCCTAACATGCCCGATGATGAAGAGGGTACATGTGGTTCTCATGATCCTGTTAGTGATGATCAAACTGTCACACTCTACATCAGCCCTTGATTTTGATGTTGGTCCTGATCAACAGTCAGAACAGGTGAGCAGTAGTAGTCAAGGCAACAGTGGTAGGGTAGAGGACACTTCAGGATCAAATGTAGACACTAACCTATCTGAGGGTGCACAATATGTTAGAGGATCTTCTAGGATACTATGCCTAAACGTTTTGATGAGTTTGTTGTTAAAGGCAGAGTTAAGTATGGTATAGAGAAATCTGTGAATTATTCGAATTTGTCGTTTAATAATATGTGTTTTGTGTCAAATTTGAATAAGACTGTTGAACCAACATGTTTTAATGATGCATTAAAGATCCTAGATGGGTTGATGATATGAATAAAGAAATGGAAGCGTTGTATAAAAATGGAACATGGACTTTGGTTAATTTGCCTAAAGATAGAAAAGCCATAGGATGTAAGTGGATATACAAAATTAAATACAAATCTAACGGTGAGGTTGAGAGGTTCAAGGCTAGATTAGTTGCCAAAGGATTTAGTCAACGAGAAGGAATTGACTTTGGAGAGACCTTTTCTCCAATTGTTAAGATGGTCACTGTTAGGTGTGTATTAAGTTTGGCTGTGAAAAATAATTGGCAAATTTATCAATTAGATGTGAACAATGCTGTCCATTATGGGTCAATTTCAGAAGATGTATATATGAAGTTGCCATCAGGGTATTTCCCTGAAAATGAGACTAGGGTGTGTAAGTTAGTTAAGTCATTATATGGCTTAAAACAAGCACCAAGAAGGTGGAATGAAAAGTTAAACGAAGTCTTAATTAAAATGGGTTTTGTGCAGTCTCTATCTGATCATTCCATGTATATTCTTTCTAATAAGTTTGGGTTTGTTGTTCTCTTAGTTTATGTGGATGATATTGTTGTTACTTGAAATTCTGAAGTAGATATTGTTAAAATTAAAAAGGTTCTTAGTGATAATTTTCAAATCGAGGACTTGGGTGTGTTGAAATATTTTCTTGGTATTGAGGTCTTGTATGTTGAAAGTGGTATTTGTTTAAATAAGCGTAAGTATTGTCTTGAGCTTCTTAATGAGTTTGGGTATCTAGGTGTCAAAACTAGTGAATACCCCTATAGAACAAAGTCATGTTGTAGTTAACAAGTTAAATCAAAATCAAAATGTTATAAAGGACATTACAAATATTCAAAAACTCATTGGCAAATTAATATATATGTCTATTACTAGACCAGATATAAGTAACCATTTGGTGTCAGCCCAATGGCCACCGGCACCCAACTTAAACCGGTTCGAGGCCTAAAGTGCTCGGATTTGAATCCTGCTTGCAGGCTCTTCGCTCCCCTCGAAACGGCTGGGTAGTCACCGCCAGGAAGCGTTGCCGGTTCGCTGGCTTGGGGAGGGGGATCCCTCCCGCGGTCAGGGGTACCGTGCAATTACCCCCTTTTTTTTAGACCAGATATAAGTTATGTCGTTCAGTTCTTAAGTCAGTTTATGCATTCACCACAAGAAAGTCATCTATAAATTGCGTTAAGACTACTTAAGTATCTAAAACAATCTCCAGGCAAAGGGATTGTGTTTCAAAGAGAAAATGACTTTGTTCTAAGAGGGTTTGTCGATTCTGATTGGGCTAAGTGTTTAGCTACTAGGAAATCTGTTACTGGGTATGGTATATTTCTGGGAAACTCACTTGTTTCGTGGAAATCAAAGAAACAAAGTGTTGTTGCGAGATCTACTGCTGAAGCTGAGTATAGAGCAATGTGCTCAGCTTCATGTGAAGTCATGTAGATCATAAACGTTTTGAAAGAGTTAAATGTCGAGTACAACTTACCGGTTAAATTATTTTGTGATAGTCAGTCAGTTATTTCTATAGCGTTTAATCCGGTTTTTCATGAACGGACTAAACACTTTGAGATTGATTTGCATTTTTTTGCGAGAAAAAAGTGCAAGTGGTATTGTTCTTCCTGAGAAAATTGCATCTAATGATCAGTTGGCTGATTTATTCACCAAAGGGTTGAATAGTTATCAGCATCAGAACTTGTGCGAAAAGCTTGGTATGTTTGACATATTTGCTGTATGAATTATGTGGGGATGTTAAAATGATGTAACATTTCATTTTATCTAATTCATACATCATTTTATTTATTGGGCCGGTTATATGTTATAAGTTTGTATGTTATAACTGGGTTGTATCAGTATGGTTGCTGGGCTCGCTTATGTTTGCAACTGGGCTTATGAGTGTTTTAAGTGTGCAGGTTGAAAGTTCACGGTGCTAACTGTAACATTTGTTTGTTTGTGGTATAAAGAGAAAGAGATAGGGTTCTGCATCCATCATTCACACTCTTGTTTCTCTCTCATCTCACACCTACCCTCTCTGAGTTGTTCAAGATCTGTTCGAGTTTGTTCCAGCAGTTACCAGTTGTCGTTCAGCAATTACCAGCTGTTATTGTTGTTGATGATCCTATGTGGATCATAGTTGTCTCTGTGGTTGATCCTTCTTGTGGATTTGTTGTTGTTATAGATCTTGTGGATCGTTGTATTTGGTTGTATCTTCTAAATAATCAACTGATAATCATCAGTTGATTATTCTCTGTATTGCTCATATTAAAGATCTTACAGTTTGTAAGATCTTGGGAGGTTTGGGTGTTTTCTAGGTTGGTTAAGTAATAAAAATTTTACGTCACATTTTTTCGCTATTTTCTTGTGTTGATATTGGTCTTGTTTTGTTTCTGTATCATTCATACCAATTTTCCATTTTTCCACATTCACCACAACATAATAGTGAAAGGTAAATGAGGACCAACCCTACACATGCGTAGTTGTAACTTATTGATAACCTTTCACCCCACACATATAGTTGTTAGTACATATGTCTGTAGCTTCCATCTGCATCGAGTCTTGTATTTTGTCCTACTTGTGTAATTTTGTATATGTATGTACTTGTATGTATGTCTGTGTCAAGACAATTCAAGGAACGACGTATAAATGTTAAAGTGAAATCCGTCGGAAGACATGTGTCATCTGAACGGATGGCCATCCGATCGGATGGTGATCCGAACGGGTGACACTCCTATTCCTTGATTGCCTATAAATAGTTGGTTAGTGCTAGTTATTCAGAACGTTTTGCTGATCATTGTAGCAAAGCTCTGCCTGTCTGACTTTCATCTGGATCTTCTGTACTTTCACCATCAATCAATTAATGCAGACATGTTAAGCGTTGAAATTGTTGTTAGTGATTCTCAGACATTATCGAGGGATTTCGCACCTCCTTACTGATTGATTCCGCTATGTTCTCCAGCTAGAACAGATCCGCACGCGTGGCCTAACAAGTGTTATCAGAGCCTCGAGAAGCCGAATCGGAGATAGCAACGATATTTCACCGAGATTTCATCTATTTTCTGCAGATTTCAGTCAAATCTCACCGGAGATTTTGACAATTTCTTCATCTTCTCCTACATTTCTTGCAGTTTTTACATTTTCACACCTTAAAACCAGAAAAACTCAAAATTAAGCAAGATTTCACAGACGAAATTGACTAAAATCAGTATCAAACTGATCAGAATTCATAACAGAACAATCCTACAAAGTTTTAATCCAAAATTCAGAATAAAACACATTCAAATTGATCTAAAACCATGTCGTGTTCTTCGTGTTTGATGACGTCACTCATCCGATCGGATTGCAATCCGATCGGATTGGACTAGATTCTGTTCTTATTTCCTTGCTGACGTCAGTGTTCGTTCGATCAGATCACCATCCGATTGGATTGGATTTTGTGGTTAAAGTACTTTAAGGATTCTTGTGTCACTCAGTCGAACGACCATCCGATCGGATCACGATCCGATCGGATAGCCATTCGAAACTTGTGCTATTTGACAATTAACACTTGGTTCATTTCTCATTTGTGTCATCCGATCGAATTGCCAATCGATCGTATCACCATTCGATCCAAGTACAGTAGTTTGAGATTTTTGGAAGTTGTGAAATTTTTTTTCTAAGTGTTTGATTTTTTCAGGTGATTTCAAGATGGGAGACGAATTCTTGAATCCATTCAGTGATGTTTTTGCATACACCACCGGAGATGCATCGACAAATACAAACAATACAAATCCAAACCCGAAAAAGGCGATCGCAGATTCTCTTAATGTCGACAACACCAATGGAACGTATAACAAGCCGCCAAAGCTGATGGCGAGTGAAGACTACAACTGGTGGGCAGACAGATTTGAGGGTTGGTTAAGAGCTTTTGCTTATATGAGTTGGAAGTGTTTGAAGAATGCTTATGATATTGGAAGAAAAGATTATGATAACTTGGTTGAAAACGAACAAGAGTTGTTTATTGCTGAACAAAAGTGTATAGCCCTGTTACATCAATCCTTCAGAGACGATATTATTTCTTTGATTAACTATGATAATTCAAAGGATTTGTGGGCTAAGCTAGAAAAGAAGTGTATTGGAGGAGAAGAGATTGTGAAAAACAAGAAGCGTCTGTTGAAAAAGGAGTTTGACTTATTTGCATGCATGAAAAAAGAAACCATATTAAAGATGATTGAGCGGTTTGGCCATTTGAAGATAGATCTCGTCAGAAATGGGATCACAATTACCGAAGAAGAGATGGTTGAAAAGTTATTGGATTTTTTGCCAGATGAGAAAGATTGGCAATACTATGGTCTGGTTCTGAAAAACACAAAAGCAATGTCAGAAATGACAGTTGACTGGTTGATTGAAAGATTTGAAAGCCATGAATTAGAAATCAAGAAAATGAACAAGGTGAACAATACCCCATATCAACAAAATGTTTATCTCTACTACAGGGGAAGTATGATTCCAAAAACCACATCACCGAGAACTGCATTTTCTGCTAAAAGCTCAAACACGATGACTCAAGAAAACAAAAGCAGCAGTTCATCACCCAGCAGTGGTTATCATGGAGGATCTTCTTCGTCTGTTCCAAGAAATCAGCATCAACAAAATGTTCCCAAAAATTTGTTTCAATGTAACATCGCTGTGAACCTAAATAACGCTCAAAACATCAATGAAGAGACAGCGAAACAACAAATGGTGTTCCTTGCTTCGATCTTAGAATCATATGAAAGTCTGGTTGCTGGAAAAATCGGAAATACAAATCTGACAAAAGAAGATTATGACCAGATTGATCCCGAAGAGATGGAATTAATCGATATACGCTGGTGTATGGCTAGTGTAATCCGAAGAGCGCAAAGGTTTATGGAGATCACTGGAAGAAATTCCATTAGAGGGCCTTCGACAAAACTGGGTTTTGATAAATCCAAAGTGACGTGTTTCAAATGTAAACAGAAAGGGCACTTCAAACGGGAATGCAGAAACTCAGCAGCGGATGAAACAGCTAATCCTTTTCATGATGACTACTATAAGAAAGTTGTTTATCACTGAAATCGCGAAGAGCCGCCCAGAATGAAGCAAATCGAGGAGACTCCAAAGGAGAAGTCGAGAGCTTTAGCTGTAATTCAAGATGACGAAGGTTTCGATTGGAGTGAGTTCTTGCCAGAAGATGATGCAGTTGGCTTTGCATTCTTGGCACAAGTTCAACCATATAAAGATACACGAACTGAAGAGCAAAAATTCACCTATCGAAAGATGTTGGCATTACATATGAAGGATAAAATCTATGCAGCTTGGAAAGAAGCTAAAAGGGCAAACAGATGGGATCCGGATCATGAATGCTATTTGGATCCGAAAGGCAACATCATTGTAGAACCTTCATCAGTCAAAGTTGAAACTCTCATAGAATCTATAAAGTAAGAAGATGAACAGAGAGAGAGAGATGCTGCAAAGAAAGCCGAAGAAGAAGAGATAAAGTCAAAGAAGATAGTTGAAGGAATAATTGACACCATAAAGGAAATGACGGCAGAAAACTTGACAAAAATGGCTGACAAAGTGCTAATGGCAAAGGAACTAGAGGTAGATTCGAAATATGCGTCTGATTCAACAAGCAAGGTCAGTAGTAGTGGGTCAAAAAATGAATTAGGTAAGACTGATTACGCTAAAACCGAGAATGATTGCAAACATTGCACGAAAGAATGCAAAGTTTGCAGCACACATGCGTATCTCACAATGAAAAAGACCCAAGATCTGGTTGAAAAAGTCGAAATGGTTGAAAAACAAATCTTAAATCGAGATAAATTGCTTAAGGCTTCAAATGAGAGAATAAAAGAATTAACAGAAAGGATTGAAAAAGATAAAACTGATGTTGAACGCTTTAAGAAAGAAAATGAGAAATTGATTCTTGAAAACAAATCCATTTCAGAAGATTTTGAAAAATTGAAAAGAACGGTGAAAGATTCTGATGAGCGAAATGGTAAAACTTACAAATAAAATGTTCATTTGTTTGTAGTTCTTCAGGCAAAAGAAAGACAAATCAACCGGCAATTGGACGAGATCGCAAATCTTAAGCTTCAGTTCCAGGAAGGTAAGATTGAGAATGAAAGAATCAATCTAAAATTAAACAGTTACAACTCAGCTAGCTTTGTTCTTCAACACATCGTTCCCAAACCAATTGGAATGAACAAAGCTGGTGAGGATGTTTACTCGGATGGAACGGGGATGGGTTATCATAAAGTTCTACCTCCTGTGCTAAACAATTTTTCTAAGAAACAATCCGGGTTGGATAACATTTGTGAAACAAGTGAGAAAACTGATGCTGAGAAATTGCCAGAAACAATTGATGTCACATTCACATCATCATCTGATGAAGATAGTGTTCAAACTGAAGTCGTAAAAAATGTGGTTGAAAATGTTCTAAAATCAGACAGTGAATCGACTGAAGATGAAGAGTGTTTTCTGAATAACTACATTCCAAAATCAAAATCCAAAAACAACTCAAATGATGAACCTACTCTTGTCATGCACAAGATGTGTGGATCTGATAAGTTGTATTCGGATATTGAATTTCCAATTGAAAACGTGAATGTTGATAAGTTGAAAAAGGTTTTCAAACTTGTGGAAATTGATGTATCTGAAATTGAAGGATTAAAGAGATCCAAAAGGTTTTTGAACTTTGAGCGAGATAAATCTTACTATAAAAAACCTGTTGTAGCACCACGTTTTAACAAAGACAACCAAAACAAATGGTCGGGTGGTTATCGGGGTGGTAAGAACTTTCCAAGAAGGAATTTTCAGAAACATAAATTCGTTGAAAAGAAAGTGTTTGTTAAAAGTTCAAGCTCAATTTCCGAGCAAGAATCACAATTTTTTTCAAAAACGAATGAAGAATTCTTTGAAAAGAAGGCCTCACAGTAGCAAACTGAAGGTACAAGTCGGGCAGTTGATACCCACACGTGCTTCAAATGCAACAAAGTTGGACACATTGCACGAAAGTGCACCAACTCAAAACCTAAGTCTGCGGTTGTTGAGAACCCCAGAAAGAAAGATGATGTCAAAAGAAAAGCTCCAATGTTTGATGAGAAGAAGATTTTGAAAAATGAAAACATTAAAGTCAAAACTGAACCCGTAAAACAGCCAGTAAAGAAAAATGATCATTTTTACAAATGGGTTGCTTCTTCACAACAGATGATGCGTGTGAAGTGTGTATATAAGTTTAAGTATATTTAAGCCCTTTTACACTTTCTTTAACCAAGTTTTAAATTTATGAAACACGATATTTACTAACACTAAACACACATATGGGCAAGTGCACCCATCGTGAGCGTAGTATAGTGTTGGTAAGATACCGAGGTCGTCCAAGGACACAAGAGCTTTTAGTACCGGTTTATCCTCAACGTCTAATCAAATCAAAAAGTTTAGAAAAAGGTTTTAAACTAAGAAAAATAAAAACTAACTAAAATGCTGAAAATAAAAATAGAAGAAAAAACAGATAGACAAGATGAATCACTTGGCTCCGACTCGTGTTTAGTGTAACCTTTGATTATTTCCGCACTTTTGCACTATTTAAGAGATTATCTTAGTTATTGTAGTAGGCCCCTCTTTTGAAGGTAACGTTACCCTCAACCCAGTAGTTTGAGTCAGCAAGGATACAATCCTAAAGGGTCGGATCATTGAAAGATAATTAATTAAGTTATTAATGCATAATATGGTAGTCCCCTCTTTTGAAGGTGACGTTACCCTCGGCTAAGTAGTTTGAGTCAGCGGGGATACAGTCCTAAGTAGCCGGGTTAAAGTATTAATAGTAGCTTACATATTAGGGGATTAAAGAGTTTGGACCCCCGCCATCCAATACCGTTAAGTATTGAAGGTGGTCCTACTAAATTTGACCCAGATCCTTGCAGGATCTATACACTGAACAAGGCAAGACTTTTACCAAACCGTTCCCTTAACCCCCGACCAGGTAGCCAACATACCTCCATATAGACCGTGGAGATATGAATGGTGAAAATCTTTTATTTTATATAGACAGTAAAATAATGCCAAGACACCACGGACAAACGATAAGGAAAAATCACCTTCATCATAAGAAACTAGTTATTAAAGTCATTAATACATAACCAAGTAAAAAGTGCGAAAAGATTAAAAATAAAAAGTATTACACTAGACATTTTGTCTTCACCAAGTGATGTAAGAGACTTAGGCAAACATGGCCTTGATTGTCAAGAACTCTTACGATTAATCTTGGATCCTGAGACAACTCACACACTCTATGATGGACAATGGATGATGGTGGTGGATGATGGTATTATGGTGGTGGTGGGTGGTGGGTGAAGTGTGAGAGAGGTGGTGTGCCAAGGGATGGTTTGATCTTGAGCCAAGCACTCCTATTTATAGGCTGAACAGAAGCTCGGGCACGGCCCCGTGTCCACATCCTTCTCTGTCTTCATTAATTGCTGTTGTCTGTATTAGTTGACCACGGCCCCGTGTCCGCTGGGCACGACCCCATGTGTAGAAGCATATCTGTACTATTAAGATTTGCCTGGATTCTGCGAATCTTATAGTTGACCACGGCCCCGTGTCTGCTGAGCACAGCCCCGTGGTGGGCGATGGAAGCTTCTACAACTTTGTCTTTTATGCTGACACTTAGGCACGCCCCCGTGCTCATTGAGCACGAGGCGTGTTCAGCCTTCTGTTCTCTTGTTTTGCTTGGGAAGATGCTGTCGTGAGGTCGGGCATGTCACGTTTGTTCCTTTTCTTGTATTTATGTCAGATTTAGCTGCCTTTTTGCTTCTTTTGTTAATTTGAGCTCATTTAATTCTGAAAATACAAAAGGATGACAAAAGCACACTTTTTCCAACATTAATACTAAAAAAGGGTTAGTTTTATGCCACAATTGATGTAATTTATATGTTGCATTTTGCACACATCAAATACCCCCACACTTGAATCTTTGCTTGTCCTCAAGCAAAACTCTTTATAATGTGGCTATACACTCCCAACTGGAATGGGTAGAAGAGAAGGTTTTTGGGCTTGTCATAGAGTGTCGGGATTTCCAAGATTCTTTATCAAGTTTTATTTTTATTTATTCACAATACTATTCGTCATGATTTATTTAAAACTCTTCATAAGATAAATTAGTTATTAGGGCATAACATGCCTCTTTAAAATTCTATTTATATACAAGTTCACATACCTCACGGGGGATCACTCAACACTCGGCCGAAGATGTATTTTAGTGAATCACTCGAGAGCGGCATGGAACTTACTCATACCATAGGCTTGCCAAGTAATCAATCCTCCTCCTTTTTAACTATATACCTTTCTAAATATCAAGAGGACTTTTGGGTGAAGGGTTAGGCTAGGGTTAAAGGTAGGTGGTTGGGTTAGTGGTTAGTGAAAGGGCGAAAAGCGTAACAAGCGTCGGTTTTCGAAAGACTTTTTATTTTTGCAATTTTTATTTTGATGAAGCTATTATTCAAACAAAGTTATTTTTGATGAATTTGTTTGTTTATTTCTTTTGCTTCATCAACCGAACATAAATTTTTTTTATTTTTTATTTTTTATTTTTTTTTCAAATTCAAACGAAAAACCGAGCTTGTTACTAAAACAAAGGGTTAAAAATAAAAAAAAGGTTTTGGTGGGTGAAAGGGTGTTTGGTTTGGGTTATGAAATGAAAAGGTTTAGGCTCAAAAGGGGTTAACTAGGGGGATTTTGGGTAAGTGGTAAAAAAAAGAAAAATAATGGTGTAGAAATAAAAAGGGGTTAGTCCTAATGCCTCCATCATTTACTTACTCGGGTTTAAGTTGGTAAGGACCGGGAATGTATCGTTGTGGCAAGTTCTAGAGTCGTAAGAACCAAGCGGCTATTCACACAAGAAACGAAAAATGAGCATTTAGTTTAATGATATGCATTTGTGTGCTCAATAAAGGCTCAAAACTCACTTTTGTGGGAATGGGTTTTTATGTGATCAAGTATATATAATCAAATCTTAACTAAGCTTGTCATGCCGTTTCATAATTTTCTTATGTTGGTTCTTTTTATCACGACGCTATCGGTTGTAAATTTGTAAAAATATAACCTTTGTAGAATTTGAATTTCCCGAGTTAAACCTAGACAAGTAAAAAAATGAAAAATTTTGAAAAAATTTGGGGTGATTAGCGGTTCCAATAGAGTTTTGTGTAAGGATTCTAATTAGGACTTGCAAGGTTCAAGGTTTTAGCATCCCTCCCACACTTAAATTACACATTGTCCTCAATGTGTCCCAAAAATAAGTTTTTAGGTTGATTGAATGTGTAAAAATGTGTGAAAAAGAAAAAGTTTGTGTTACTGGGTGCTGGACACGGCCCCGTGTTGTCCTGGCACGGCCCCGTGTTCAAGTGCCAGTAACAAAATTGAAAAAGATAAACAGAAGTCTGGACATGGGGGCGTGTTGGGTGAACACGGCCCGTGTCCAGTTTACCTGAACTGGGCATTTCCTGCAGACTGTGCAGCACGGGGCCGTTTTGGGCGGACATGGCCCGTGCTGAACTTACAGTTAATGAAGAAAATTGTCGGATGGCCCTGTTTTCCTGCATGGGGTGTTGTTTCAAGTTTCCCTTGTTTCCTTTGCCATCCTGAGTGTGTTTTATTCGTTTCAACACCATCCAAACATTAGTTTAACTAAAACCATCATTCATTAAGTCATAGAGAGAATTACATAATAGTCCTAAAAATTGGAAAACAAAGCAGAAAATAAAAGTTAATGGTCCTAAATTAGATAGGTCAAGTGATACGTAAAATCATCCTAAGGAGTTCTACTTCTACAATAAGAACCAAAATTCCGGAAATAGTCTTCCGGTATCTAAAAGTCTTGTAGAACTCCGAGCCGAGGGGCGTTAAAGCCATTCTTCTATCTCTCTTGGGAGGAAGAAGGCGGCGTCATTCTCTTCAACATCTTGTGGAGGAGGAGCGACACCAACCGGAACCCCTTGTAGCACTTCCCGACGGGGCTCCGGATGCATGGCGTACCACTCGGCCGGTATGATGACTTCAGGAACCACATTCCATGCATTGGTAGCAAAGGAGGAGAAGCAAGAATGTTCAACCTTTGGTGCAAAAGGTTGACCTCTCGAAGACATCCCTCTAGTCCCACCGTAAAATAATTAATACGGTCAAACAATGCCTCCTCTACCCCCATCATTTCATCAAGGGCCTCTCTTAAGGCGTAAACATAGTTTACAAGAGAATCTTCAACCGTTGATGACCTTCTCCCTTGTCGGTTGTTTCTGGAGTGTGATTAAGATGTTCCGCTAGTTCTGCTAGCCATTCTGAGAAAACAAACCGGGAAGAGTTTAACTTTATGAAATCAGTACTTTGGACACTACCCCGTGTTCAAATGTTTGCAGATTTTTTAGGACAAGGGATCTTGGAGTTTTAATTTGTTTTTATGATGTTAAAAACGTTTTTAAGCAGAAACAACTTAAAACATTGTTGTAGAACATATTTTTAACAAGATCCCATGAATAAAAATCTAACAAACATCTCACTAAAGCTTGAAATTATGGAGATTTCAAGTTTTAATGGAAGCATGAAGGAAAATTGAAGAAGATGGAAGTGGATAAAAGAGGAAACGACAAGAAGGGTGTTGAGAAACTTCTTTTAGAAAATACCTAGGATGGTATGTGAGAATATTCCCCAAATCTTTGTCCCTTGAATTGTTCAAATGTGCAGGATTCTTGGCTGCATTTATAGAAAACGACAGTACGCTGCACACGGCCCCGTGTCCGCTGGACACGGCCCCGTGTCGGCTGGACACGCCCCGTGTCGGCTGGACACGGCCCCGTGTTAAGGGGGAATCCTGACACATATTTTCCGTATTCTGTTACGAAATCAGACGGGAATCTTGGGTGGACACGGGGGCGTGTTGACCTCGACACGGCCCCGTGTCTAGAAGCTGTCTTATGGAGTTTGTCTATTTTTAAGGAACTTTTCTGGATCGGGCGGTTCCTTACTGGTTGGAACAACCCCAAAGTGCCTAAGATACCTTAATTGTTCTAGATTAAGACGAGAACGCAAGAGGTTGTCGGTGAGGGTGATTCCTATGCTATATGTAGGTGGAGAAGTCCAACCCTTTCCCAGGATCTCGTTAAAGAAGGTGTATGCCGAATCGCTCAGGTCTATGTATGCATCGAACGAAGTCGTTGGGGAGTCCTTCACGGCACAATCGACACAGGGACGACTATCGTTCAAGTCCTCACTAGAGTTAGAAGTATCGTCGGGAACAACGAGGTTGTTTGAATGCGATCCCAATACTTCTTCTTGGTTATCGTCTTGAGATAAATTATTGAAATCTATCCTAAGTTCTTTTAACCAATTAATAATTAGATCTTCCAATTGAAATAGTTCATCAAGAAGCATTTCTCCTAGAAAATCCGGTTGAGAGCATTCGAGGGAGAGATAAGGATTATTTTTACTTTCGCCCCTCTTAAGGATATAAGGAAACGATGGGTCTATATAGTGGGGCTTATAATTTAGAAAATAGCATTCTAATTCCTTATGGGAACCACCACATATTTGACACCACTCACCATAAGAGTGCCGAAAGTAAAAAATATCAGTATCACTCATGTTTGTGTCAGAAATTACCAACCGTCGGGATCTTACGGTTCTGTTTTCAGTAACTGAATCTTGGGCACGGGGCGTGTTGAGTGAGTACGGCCCCGTGTTCAGCTTACTGTCTGACTTAAAACAGGATTGCTAGTTCCAATGATTGGGCACGAGGCGTGTTCAGCGGGCACGGCCCGTGCTGAGTTATGCAGAAGCTGAAAACTAAGAAAAATCCTAAAAAAAATAGAAAAATAAGAAAAACGATTCGGCCGTTGATTCCTAACTTTCTTAAAATCCTTGTGTCCCCGGCAACGGCGCCAAAAAACTTGATGCGTGTGAAGTGTGTATATAAGTTTAAGTATATTTTAAGCCCTTTTACACTTTCTTTAGCCAAGTTTTAAATTTATAAAACATGATATTTACTAACACTAAACACACATATGGGCAAGTGCACCCATTGTGAGTGTAGTATAGTGTTGGTAAGATACCGAGGTCGTCCAAGGACACAAGAGCTTTTAGTACCGGTTTATCCTCAACGTCTAATCAAATTAAAAAGTTTAGAAAAGGTATTAAACTAAGAAAAATAAAAACTAACTAAAATGCTGAAAATAAAAATAAAAGAAAAAACAGATAGACAAGATGAATCACTTGGCTCCGACTCGTGTTTAGTGTAACCTTTGATTATTTACGCACTTTTGCACTATTTAAGAGATTATCTTAGTTATTGTAGTAGGCCCCTCTTTGGAAGGTGACGTTACCCTCAACCCAGTAGTTTGAGTCAGCAAGGATACAATCCTAAAGGGTCGGATTATTGAAAGATAATTAATTAAGTTATTAATGCATATTATGGTAGGCCCCTCTTTTGAAGGTGACGTTACCCTCGGCTAAGTAGTCTGAGTCAGCAGGGATACAATCCTAAGTAGCAGGGTTAAAGTGTTAATAGTAGCTTACATATGAGGGGATCAAAGAATTTGGACCCCCGCCATCCAATACCATTAAGTATTGATGGGGGTCCTACTAAATTTGACCCAGGTCCTTGCAGGATCTATACACTGAACAACGCATGACTTTTACCAAACCGTTCTCTTAACCCCCGACCAGGTAGCCAACATACCTCCATATAGACCGTGGAGATATGAATGGTGAAAATCTTTTATTTTATATAGACAGTAAAATAATGCCAAGACACCACGGACAAACGATAAGGAAAAATCACCTTCAACATAAGAAACTAGTTATTAAAGTCATTAATACATAACCAAGTAAAAAGTGCGAAAAGATTAAAAATAAAAAGTATTACACAAGACACTTTGTCTTCACCAAGTGATGTAAGAGACTTAGGCAAACATAGCCTTGATTGTCAAGAACTGTTACGATCATGGTTGTAAAAGTCTCGCCAAGGCTCCGAGTACTCCCCGAGTACTCGCTACAAGGTAGGCTGCCGAGGCACGAGTACTGTTCTCTCAGGCCAATTACTCCCCGAGTAATCTCCGCCTAAGCCGAGTACTTCCCGAGTACTCCCGAATCCGACTAGGGAGCGCCTAACGACTTTTGCAACCATGCTTACAATCAATCTTGGATCCCGAGATGACTCACACATTCTATGATGGACAATGGATGATGGTGGTGGATGATGGTGTTATGGTGGTGGTGGGTGGTGGGTGAAGTGTGAGAGAGGTGGTGTGCCAAGGGATGGTTTGAGCTTGAGCCAAGCACTCCTATTTATATGCTGAACAGAAGCTCGGGCATGGCCCCGTGTCCACATCCTTCTCTATCTTCATTAATTGCTCTTGTCTGTATTAGTTGACCACGGCCCCGTGTCCGCTGGGCACGACCCCGTGTGCAGAAGCATATCTGTACTATCAAGATTTGCCTGGATTCTGCGAATCTTATAGTTGACCACGGCCCCGTGTCTGCTGAGCACGGCCCTGTGGTGGGCGATGGAAGCTTCTACAACTTTGTTTTTTATGCTGACACTTGGGCACGCCCGCGTGCTCATTGAGCATGGGGCATGTTCAGCCATCTGTTCTCTTGTTTTGCTTGGGAATATGCTGTCGTGGGGTCGGGCATGTCACGTTTGTTCCTTTTCTTGTATTTATGTCAGATTTAGCTACCTTTTTGCTTCTTTTGTTAATTTGAGCTCATTTAATCCTGAAAATACAAAAGGAAGACAAAAGCACATTTTTCCAACATTAGTACTAAAAAAGGGTTAGTTTTATGCCACAATTGATGTAATTTATATGTTGCATTTTGCACACATCAAATACCCCCACACTTGAATCTTTGCTTGTCCTCAAGCAAAACTCTTTATAATGTGACTATACACCCCCAAATGGAATGGGTAGAAGAGAAGGTTTTTGGGCTTGTCATAGAGTGTCAGGATTTCCAAGATTCTTTATCAAGTTTTATTTTTATTTATTCACAATCCTATTCGTCATGATTTATTTAAAACTCTTCATAAGATAAATTACTTATTAGGGCATAACATGCCTCTTTAAAATTCTATTTATATACAAGTTCACATACCTCATGGGGGATCACTCAACACTCGGCCGAAGATGTATTTTAGTGAATCACTCGAGAGCGGCATGGAACTTACTCCTACCATAGGCTTGCCAAGTAATCAATCCTCCTCCTTTTTAACTATATACCTTTGTAAATATCAAGAGGACTTTTGGGTGAAGGGTTAGGCTAGGGTTAAAGGTAGGTGGTTGGGTTAGTGGTTAGTGAAAGGGCGAAAAGCGTAACAAGCGTCGGTTTTCGAAAGACTTTTTATTTTTGCAATTTTTATTCTGATGAAGCTATTATTCAAACAAAGTTATTTTTGATGAATTTGTTTGTTTATTTCTTTTGCTTCATCAACCGAACATAAATTTTTATTTTTATTTTTATTTTTTTTCAAAGTCAAACGAAAAACCGAGCTTGTTACTAAAACAAAGGGTTGAAAATAAAAAAAAGTTTTGGTGGGTGAAATGGTGTTTGGTTTGGGTTATGAAATGAAAAGGTTTAGGGTCAAAAGGGGTTAACTAGGGGGATTTTGGGTAAGTGGTAAAAAAAAGAAAATGATGGTGTAGAAATAAAAAGGGGTTAGTCCTAATGCCTACATCATTTACTTACTCGGGTTTAAGTTGGTAAGGACTAGGAATGTATCGTCGTGGCAAGTTCTAGAGTCGTAAGAACCAAGCGGCTATTCACACAAGAAATCAAAAATGAGCATTTAGTTTAATGATATGCATTTGTGTGCTCAATAAAGGCTCAAAACTCACTTTTGTGGGAATGGGTTTTTATGTGATCAAGTATATATAATCAAATCTTAACTAAGCTTGTCATGCTGTTTCATAATTTTCTTATGTTGGTTCTTTTTATCACGATGCTATCGGTTGTAAATTTGTAAAAATATAACCTTTTTAGAATTTGAATTTCCCGAGTTAAACCTAGACAAGTAAAAAAAATGAAAATTTTTGAAAAAATTTGGGGTTATTAGCGGTTCCAATAGAGTTTTGTGTAAGGCTTGTAATTAGGACTTGCAAGATTCAAGGTTTTAGCATCCCCCCACACCTAAATTACACATTGTCCTCAATGTGTCCCAAAAATAAGTTTTTAGGTTGATTGAATGTGTAAAAAGGTGTGAAAAAGCAAAAGTTTGTGTTACTTGGCGCTGGCCCCGTGTTGTCCGGGCACGGCCCCGTGTTCAAGTGCCAGTAACAAAATTGGAAAAGAGAAACAGAAGTCTGGACACGGGGGCGTGTTGGGTGAACACGGCCCGTGTCCAGT
The DNA here is from genome assembly GCA_030545235.1 of Helianthus tuberosus. Lineage (NCBI taxonomy): Eukaryota > Viridiplantae > Streptophyta > Magnoliopsida > Asterales > Asteraceae > Helianthus > Helianthus tuberosus. The sequence goes on from JARYGA010056662.1 coordinate 40,961, forward strand.
TTACCTAAACTGGGCATTTCCTGCAGACTGTGCAGCACGAGGCCGTGTTGGGCGGACACGGCCCGTGCTGAACTTACGGTTAATGAAGAAAATTGTCGGATGGCCCTGTTTTCCTGCATGGGGTGCTGGTTCAAGTTTCCCTTGTTTCCTTTGCCATCCTGAGTGTGTTTTATTCGTTTCAACACCATCCAAACATCACTTTAACTAAAACCATCATTCATTAAGTCATAGAGAGAATTACATAATAGTCCTAGAAAATGGAAAACAAAGCAGAAAATAAAAGTTAATGGTCCAAAATTAGATAGGTCAAGTGATACGTAAAATCATCCTAAGGAGTTCTACGTCTACAATAAGAACCAAAATTCCGGAAATAGTCTTCCGGTATCTAAAAGTCTTGTAGAACTCCGAGCCGAGGGGCGTTAAAGCCATTCTTCTATCTCTCTTGGGAGGAAGAAGGCGGGGTCATTCTCTTCAACATCTTGTGGAAGAGGAGTGACACCAACCGGAACCCCTTGTAGCACTTCCCGAGGGGGCTCCGAATGCATGGCGTACCACTCGGCCGGTATGATGACTTCAGGAACCACATTCCATGCCCTTTGGGTAATGATTGGTACCAAAGGAGGAGAAGCGAGAATGTTCAACCTTTGGTGCAAAAGGTTGGCCTCTCGAAGACATCCCTCTAGTCCCACCGTCAAATGATTAATATGGTCAACCAATGCCTCCTCCACCCCCGTCATTTCATCAAGGGCTTCTCTTAAGGCGTAAACATAGTTTACAAGAGAATCTTCAACCGTTGATGACCTTCTCCCTTATCAGTTGTTTCTGGAGTGTGATGAAGATGTTACACTAGTTCTGCTCGCCATTTTGAGAAAACAAATCGAGAAGAGTTCAAATTTATGAAATCAGTACTTCGGACACGGCCCCGTGTTCAACGAACACAGCCCGTGTTCAAATGTTTGCAGATTTGTTAGGACAAGGGATCTTGGAGTTTTAATTTGTTTTTATGATGTTTAAAACGTTTTTAAGCAGAAACAACTTAAAACATTGTTGTAGAACATATTTTTAACAAGATCCCATGAATAAAAATCTAACAAACATCTCACTAAAGCTTGAAATTATGGAGATTTCAAGTTTTAATGGAAGCATGAAGGAAAATTGCAGAAGATGGAAGTGGATAAAAGAGGAAAGGACAAGAAGGGTGTTGAGAAACTGCTTTTAGAAAATACCTAGGATGGTATGTGAGAATATTCCCCAAATCTCTGTCCCTTGAATGGTTCAAATATGCAGGATTCTTGGCTGCATTTATAGAAAACGACAGTATGCTGCACACGGCCCCGTGTCGGCTGGACACGGCCCCGTGTTCAGGGGGAATCCTGACACATTTCGTCCGTATTATGATACGAAATCAGACGGGAATCTTGGGTGGACATGGGGGCGTGTTGGCCTGGACACGGCCCCGTGTCTATAAGCTGTCTTATGGAATTTGTCTATTTTTAAGGAACTTTTCCGGATCGGGCGGTTCCTTACTGGATGGAACAACCCCAAAGTGCCTAAGATACCTTAATTGTTCTAGATTAAGACGAGAACGCAAGAGGTTGTCGGTGAGGGTGATTCCTATGCTATATGTAGGTGGACAAGTCCAACCCTTTCCCAGGCTCTCGTTAAAGAAGGTGTATGCCGAATCGCTCAGGTCTATGTATGCATCGAACGAAGTTGATGGGGAGTCCTTCATGGCATAATCGACACAAGGACGACTATCGTTCAAGTCCTCAGTAGAGTTAGAAGTATCGTCGGGAAAACCGAAGTTGTTTGAATGCGGTCCCAATACTTCTTCTTGGTTATCGTCTTGAGATAAATTATTGAAATCTATCCTAAGTTCTTTTAACCAATTAATAATTAGATCTTCCAATTGAAATAGTTCATCAAGAAGCATTTCTCCAAGAAAATCCGGTTGAGAGCATTCGAGGGAGAGATAAGGATTATTTTTACTTTCGCCCCTCTTAAGGATATAAGGAAACGATAGGTCTATATAGTGGGGCTTATAATTTAGAAAATAGCATTCTATTTCCTAATGGGAACCTCCACATATTTGACACCACGCACCATAAGAGTGCCGAAAGTAAAAAATATCAGTATCACTCATGTTTGTGTAAGAAATTACCAACCGTCGGGATCTTACGGTTCTGTTTTCAGTAACTGAATCTTGGGCACGGGGCGTGTTGAGTGAGTACGGCCCCGTGTTCAGCTTACTGTCTGACTTAAAACAGGATTGCTAGTTCCAATGATTGGGCACGAGGCGTGTTCAGCGGGCACGGCCCGTGCTGAGTTATGCAGAAGCTGAAAACTAAGAAAAATCCTAAAAAAAATAGAAAAATAAGAAAAACGATTAGGCCGTTGATTCCTAACTTTCTTAAAATCCTTGTGTCCCCGGCAACGGCGCCAAAAAACTTGATGCATGTGAAGTGTGTATATAAGTTTAAGTATATTTTAAGCCCTCTTACACTTTCTTTAGCCAAGTTTTAAATTTATAAAACATGATATTTACTAACACTAAACACACATATGGGCAAGTGCACCCATTGTGAGTGTAGTATAGTGTTGGTAAGATACCGAGGTCGTCCAAGGACACAAGAGCTTTTAGTACCGGTTTATCCTCAACGTCTAATCAAATTAAAAAGTTTAG